>PQWD01008272.1:0-89977 GCA_019425675.1 Leucinodes orbonalis
AAGATCGGCCTTCCCGTCGTTGCAGTGAAAGCTCCTGGTTTTGGAGATTACAGGAAAAAGACATTGATGGATATGGCTATAGCTACGGGCGGGTGTGTGTTTGAAGATGACCCGAACCTTATTAGACTTGAAGATTGTCAGTTGGAAAGTCTTGGAAAAGTTGGAGAGGTTATATAACCAAAGAATCAACACTTCTTATAAGGGGGCACGGTAATAAAGAAGATATAAATCAACGAATTGAAGAGATAAAGGAAGAATTGTTGTCTACCCCGGGAGACTATGATAAATTAAGGCTATTGGAACGACTAGCTAGATTACAATCAGGCGTTGCTGTATTGCTGATAGGAGGCTCTAGCGAAGTTGAAGTAAATGAAAAAAAAGACCGCGTCAATGATGCTTTGAATGCTACGAGAGCAGCCGTTGAAGAAGGAATTGTACCGGGTGGTGGAGCAGCTTTATTGCGATGCATTCCAATTTTAAACAATATTAAAGTTGCAAATAAGGATCAGGCAACAGGAATATCTATTGTAAAAAAAGCTTTACATACACCATGTTTAACAATAGCCAGTAATGCGGGCTTGGATGGTGCAGTTGTTGTTTCTAAAGTTGAAGATATGGCAGATACCTATGGGTATGATGCAGTTAATAATGAATATGTCAATATGATTGAAAAGGGTATTATTGATCCTACGAAAGTAGTTAGAAGAGCATTAGTTGATGCTAGTGGAGTAGCATCGCTATTAACAACGGCTGAGGCAGTCATTTGTGATGTACCAAAAACAAAGGAAACTGCTATGGAGCTATAAGCAGTAAACACATATATTTTTTTCAAAGAGTAAACAAATATTCATTGATCTATATGTCATCATTTAACGTAACTAAATTATTATTCGTATTAACTACCACTATTCTTAATAAAAGATGAAAACTATATACATATGGTTTGGTTTTATTGACAAAGTTTTTTCCATATCTGCATTAAATGTTAATTTAAAAGACAACATCTCCGTTTCGGAAAAAAGAATCACATAAACGTCACATTGACATTTTGGGTACTGACACTGACATTATTAGTTAAGGCGCGAAAGTGTTCAATTGTCATGATTTTTTTGATAAGGTTAATTTACTTCGTATTTCAATATCATATTTTGAATTAGCATAAAGTTTAGTTTCTGAATAAGGGTAAAATCGAAATAAATGTATCATTATTAATTAAACAGTGAGTTGGTTTACGTTATCATGATGGATACGGACGTTATAAACAACGCTATCCCTTCGGTATACATTGGACAAGATACTACATCTTCTGATAAAATTTCATCTACTGACTTAGCTTCAATAGCTTCTAGTGATGAAGAATCTGAGATACATACGCGTAAGTCTAAGAAACGTGTGCAAAGATTTTCAGATAGTGATATTGACGAACCTAAGAACATGAATCTGCTGCATAATGAGACAGACATTAAGAAAATCAAGTATCAAGAATAAATTTCAGCTGTGTAAACAGATCGCGCATTAAAATGTTATCAGATAGTGATGAAAAGCAACTTGAAACTGAAGAGTTTCAAGTTGCAATTAAGAATGATGAGCAGCAACGAATGAAAACAAAAAGAAAAAGTTAAAAGACAAGTTCAAAAATTTTATTAATTCAAGAGAAAAAGACTTAGATGAACAAAATAAACATGTTGATCAAATATCTATTAGAGAAACTTCTGAGAATGAGCAGTCAGAGAGTTCTAATGATGAAATATCATCCATTGATGTAATGAAACAGGTACTTACTTGCCTCTTTGTAATGTGTTATTGATTTCATCAATAAATTATTTTACCTTTTAACCCTGAAATTGAATGCTTAATATGATTGGTTTTTGTTCTTTAAATATAAAAATCCATTTATTGTGTGATTTATTGTCTGTTTTTTTTATTACAGAAATTAAAGGAGAGGACAAACAACCTGAAACTGTCTATTTGTGACCCAGAAACATCTGATGAGGAAATTACTATGCCAAGGTTTGCAATTCCAAAATTGTTCAAAAAGAACCAAATCAACTTCCCCGAAACCACAAAGGGTAATGTATATTGTTTTTAGACTACACCACTTTCACATAAAAATTTCATATTAAATTTTATATATATTTATTTTATCAGACAGTAAAATCCTATAAGTTGAACCAACATATACCATTTTGTAACCAAAGCTAATTTAACATTCTTATAGTGCATCCTTCTGCTTTATAAAAAACTGATACAAGGGTACTACTGTTTACTGTCAATTTACATGATAGGTCAGAATGGTCAGAATTCCCTTTTGATGGCGGGCCAGTTCAGCAGTCAGTTGTGTGGCTGGTAACTCTTCAATGACTGCTTTAAGTTTTTGGGCATGATGATTATTACATTCTGTATTAAATAAGTTTTGGCACAGTCACAAATACAAAGTATACAATTATTACCTACATTGTTATTTATTAATGATAAATGATACCAATGTTCAGATAATTGTGGTAATTTAAAATTTCATACCTATAAAATTTGTCTCTGACATTTGGCTGACTTTGCAAGTGCAACTCACATGTATGAGTGCAGATGTGTAAAAGTTCCAAATGTTCTTTGTGCATATTCAATTGAATACAAAATGCAATTTTGTTGCCCTGCATTGTTCAACACCTCTAACTACCACAGCAGTATATTAAGTGACATATACCTCAATCAGCTTACTTCCAGAGTACAAGTGTAATAATAATTGCATATTTATCTTAATGCTGCTAATAATACTAAGACGCCAGTTCATTTAAAGCAGAGTAGTCATTTAGAATAAAAAACAGTATCATATCTTAGTATTATAGCAGTTAACTAACTAGTGACAGTTAACTAGTTAGTTAACTGCTATAATACTAGTAGTAGTAGTAGTTATAGTAACCATATTAGATACTTCTAATAATGTAATGTAGTAGACACTTGGATTGTGTCCCTTGTGACCTTATTAATACTCTTGTATAGAGAAAGACAGAAGAAAGTAAGTATGCCTGTCTTATCATTTAGATAAATTCATTATCAGTAGCTCACAATAACATCCCACCTAGGCGCACAAGCCTACCCGTAAAAGTTGTATGGGCCTTAGTCATCCACACATAACACTTCAAGCATAACTCTTCTATACCTTTTGCAGGCGTGCGCATGCGATTTTTCCTTTACCGTAAGAGCATCAGATAATCGTACATAATATAAAAAAGACATTGGTACGTGGCGGGATTCAAACCTGCACCCTCCAGATCGGAAGGCAACAGTCCACACCAATTAGCCACCGGCGCTCTTCATCATTGCCATTACCAAATTTAATTAAAGTGTTTAGAAAATAAATTTATGCTTTATATTCCAGAAATTAATTTTATATTTCATTAGCACAATTATTCAATTGTTTCTCAATTATATAATATTTTATATTTCATATAATTCAATTTTAGATGTCTGCTAAAGAAGCTATGGAAAACATGCAAAAGATAAAAAGTGAATCAAACCGTATGCTAAGAGAAAAGGAAGTTTCATTACCATACCACAGACCAAAGGCATTATCTCTTCAAGACATAATGAGTAGAAGAAGACCTGCCGTATCTTCAGATGGAAAAGCTTTGCCTATTAAAATGAATGGAGAACAATTAAAGCAATATGCGTAAGTAATATATATTTTTTTAAATAACTAATTTAAGTGTTATTTATCCTGGTGTGATTATTTGCTCATTTAATATTATTATAGGCTTTTGTTAGAGCAAAGACAAAAAGAAATGATGGAACTTTGTAAAAGTGAATCTGAAGAAGAGGAAATTATTGAAAAAGAGGAGGATATAAATAAGGATTCAAAAAATATTGATACATCAAAGCAAAAAGAAAAAGATATAGGAGAAATTAAAGAACCAAAATGCAATGACTACACAAAATGAAGATTATTTAAGGAAAGAAATAATCAAAACAGATGATGACACCAGAAACCAGTTGATACAAATACTGGGCCTGAAACTTTAGAAACAACAGAAGATAATGTCAGTTTGAAAGATGATTTCCAAAATAAATCTGAAGAATTATCAGCTGAAATGTTATTATACAATGATTCTGTTGAAGAAACATCTGCAACTGAACTCTTAATAAAACGAAAATAATAAGGGTTTTCATCCTATCTCAAAGCAAGTACCAGGGGTTGACAGTAACTTAAAAGTTAAAAATGCAGAAACTGAGAGTAGCGAAATTTTTAAAGGCGATAAATCAAATAAACTGCTAAATGAACACTCAGAACAAGAAAGTCAACTTTTAACATTGCAGTATGATTCAGAAAAAACTGAACCTGATGTATGCAATACTTTTACAAAGGTCAAAGTAAATATCTGCAGTGACAACAAAAATCTGGATACACCAGATAATACTGAATTTCCTGATGATGAAATAGATATGAATGACATAGATATGAACGATATTGACAACATAATCGAAAATGCTGAGATACTAGGTACTCCATTTATTACCTCATAAGATTTTTTTGTCAACAAGAATTTAAACCTTTTGTTGTAAGGTTAAAGCTTTTCATGATGCTTATATTATTTGCAATAAAAACTTAACCTAAAATATGATGGTGTCAGTGTGTGCGTCAGCTTAGGTATTCTATTTTTACCTCTATCTTTTGTGGCCCAAATAAAAATATCCTGCCCATGGTGTATCTTGCCTACCAACAATGTAGAGCAGCAAAACAATAATTCGTTAAATATAATGTGTTTGGCATATTACAATAATGTTATTTTGTGCTATATATGACTACCATTCTATTTACCATCAGGCATGCTACCAATAAATTGTAAGTTCTTTTTAAAATGTATGCCCTGAAACTTTAGATAAACAAAAACTAACTAGATGCAAAATCTCACTCAAAAGTGCCCGCGGCTAAGTCTGCCCATCTTGTAATTTGGGCAGAATTTTCATTTATAATCATGTCCCTTGCTACATGTCATAGTGACATACTAGTCTGACGGTGCTTTTGATTTTGTACTCTTTCTATAACGTGTTAAGGTCAAAATTTTAATGAATAATTTTATGCCATAAATATAAGTCAGTGTATGTATCAAGGGGCTCGGACATTTTTTTGGTTGATATTTCTTCATGATTGTGCATCTAGTTAGTTTATTGGTTATCTAAGTCTGAAACATACACAAAATGTCCTATGTATTAATTGTGTTCTAATATAAAAGTACTACGCTTTATTACTTTTGTTATACAGTAGGATTGTTTAAACAACATGTAAATACTTTTCAGATGGCAATACTACTAACATGAATTCACCAGCACTTATTAAAGACTTACCCATATTGAGTATCAAGCCAAAATTAACTGGCGCCCCTGGTATGGTGATTGATTTGGATGGCAGTGATCCTGTTGCGCCGAAAAAACTCACTGGTGTGGAGTTATTAAAAGAAAGATTTTCATTTTTTGCTAAACTCAAAACTGAAGAAATGGAAAGAGAAAGAGAGAAAAGGTATGTAAAAATAGTTGTAAATTCAAGCGTCTATAATTACTTAAATACCAACATTATTCTGCTTATGATTTTCAGGCAAAAACCAGGAGCCCAACATCTTAAACTGAAACAGCAGCTAGAAGATAAAATTGCAGAACAGCGATCTCTAGAATGGTCAAAGAGACTGGAGGGTGAAAAGCAACAGCAGTTGAATCGGCTAGAATATGTGGTAATGGATCAGACGATGAAGACGATATCGACAAAATTGAGGCTAAATTAAATGAAAACGATGAGATCAAAGAATCATCTTCCGAAAGTGAAGAGGAAGATTTGCCAGAAAATGATGTTATAATAGAAGATAAACCTATAAAAAATAATCTATTGATAGACGATGAAGCAGAAGAATCAGATGTAGATGATAAAAAAAATGATAGTGATAAGGTTAATGATGATGAAGAAACTTATGATGATGATCAACAACAAAGTGGCAATGACTCAACTTCAAGTGATGAATCATCAGAATCTGAAGAAGAAAACGAAAAGAAGCCAAGAAAGGTCGGATTTTAAAAGCCTTTGAAGATTCCGACGACGAAGACACGACAATTTTGAACCAGAAGGATGATATATGTGATGAAAGTGATTTGATTATTAAAGATAACCTTACTTCGATTAATAAGATATCCAAATCCTAAGTGACGATGTCACTGAGTCACAAGGTAAGATTTTAGGACTTTTTATATCACAATAATATTAATGAAACTCAATGCTATATCTAACTTATTATAAGTAAATATATGTGATATATTTATATATATTACTGTTACTAAAAACTGATTTTTACATCATAACCTATTGATTCTTTTACATTACAGATGTCGTAATTCAACTAGGTCAAGTACAAAACAATTGTCAGGCGACGTATTTATAAGCCAAAGCAGCACGAATACAATAATGTCTGCGAAAAAAAATGATGATGAAGATGTGATGGAGGAAAATTTAGGAACTCAAACATTTTCTATTCTCAATAGTAGTACAGTTAATGGATTAAATGTAGATGACCCAGATAAGCTTACTGTTATGTTAGATGATAAGGAAAAGGATTCTACCAAAACTGAATTGGATAAGCTTGTAATGTGCAATACTCAACTTTGACCCAAGTGAGTATCAAGTTCTGACAGATAACATTTTCATTGTCATTACTGAGTCATCTAGGTAGGTTTTCATTGCAGTGATAGATTTCGCAATGTAAAATAGGAGTTATACACTTCTGTTTCCGGAAGAGGCACACTGTACTGTAGTTATAACTGTTTATTAAACTATAATTACTGTGTATGAGGGGTCTTAAATTGGTTTAATAGTAATCAATAAGTTTTGACAGAAAGTAATTATTATCACAGTTATAGAGTTCCTTCAACATTGTGTGTGTGTGTAACTTATCACGAAATGAGTGAACTGTTCATTCCGTTAATTTTACAACACCAACAATACATTATTCCTTATCCCTAAAATAGTAATAAGGGTCTATATTTTATCGGTCCAATATATATATATATTTAAAACATTGGCTAATATTATATGTATTTTTACTTTTAGGATAACTTAGATAATATTGCAGCTTTGTGTTCTGGAAATTTTGAAACACAGAACTGTGTACCTATAGAAGTGCCTACAGAGTCTCAACAATCACAATCGCAAGCTATTGGTGAAGATTTGTTGAACATGTGTACTGGCAAATTTTATGATAATGAGTTTGTCTCATTAATGAAGACAATAATGATTTGAATTCAAGTAAAGATATGACACTAAGCCCTTCATTAGAGCCAAGTAAATCAGACAGCATTGAAAATGACTGTGATATGAAACTTATTGAAATAAGAGATAAACATAAAGAAAACCAAGAAGATATACTGAAATCTGTTCTAGATGAGTTAAATGAACCCGAATTCGAAACATCTAAACCATTAAAGTTTTTCTATGATGAGAAGACTCAGAATAATGAGAATCAACAAATATTACCAATATACAAACGAAAAAGAGGTTAGTTATTGATTCTGATGAGATATTAATGATGATGTAAAAGCGACAAACACAAAAAGAAGAATTGAAAAGAAAACAGATCGAAAAACGGTGCTTTGGGAGTACTCCGGTAAAATAATATTGATACTAATTTATTTTGCTTATGGCTTAGTCAATTTAAACTCAACTTCAAACGTTAGTAGCCAAAAATGCCAAAGTTTTACATTTATTCTTAATTATTGGCGACATGCATTTACTGGCGATGTTTGTTGAGAACGTCTTAAACGTTAAATAAGTATTTGCACATGACAAATTTTCCTAATTTTTCAAATCTAAAATTTTATTTGAAGATGAATTGGACCTCAAATAGCTGCTGTAATTATGTAATAACAGCTATCTCCTATTAGGAAAAAAAAATGATAAACTCATGTTCCAGTAATTGAGGCATTTATGGAACTTAATTTCATCTTTTATCAACTATCATTACAGATGACGAAGATGAAATAAGTGATCATGATGATGAAGATGACTTTGCATCAGACAATGTTAACGATGATGAGGAAAGATTAGTAGAATATGATTCGAAGAAAATGAGGTAAGACATATTTTTCCCTTTCTGAATGACATGAAACAAGTATGGTGTACTCGAGGATATAACTGGCGCCATGGTTTAGTGAGCACAGCGTTCGGCTTAGATCGCTGCGTGACTTGGGGTTATTGGTTCGAATCCCGTAGGGAAACATCACTTTGTGCAACTAGGCCTATACACCTCTAAGGGTAATCTCGTGCCCTCTGTGGGCGTAAATGAGCCGATGATGATGTTGCATTTACTGACTACCAACACTAAGACATCATAATACTGCATTTTAATATATCTTGATATAATTATTTGACGATCCATTTGGTGCAATGGTTGAGACTTCGGTTATTAGACCAAGGGTTCCGGATTCGATCCTCGGGCAGTACAAACATTTGTGTTTGCATGACATGTCTGTTTGTTTTGCTCTAGGTGTTTCTATGTAAAATATGTACATATTTACAAAAAAAAGTATAAAATTATGTTTAGTTTCCAAATTACAGGCTAATGCTTGGTTTGTGGCTAGATGGCGCTGCATGAATATTTATATTATTATCAGTCTATACCGGCCTTCCCGCTCAGCATAGCTATGGAGAAATTGGGCCGTAACACACCCGTGGGCCCAATGCGGACTGGTGGATATTAACGACTACCATCCTAAGATTGTAGTCCGATCCAAAGTTTGGCGGGCCCTTTGAAGCACGGTATCACAACACTGATTTACGAAAAGAAAGATTTTCGGCCAATCAAGTGATTCAGACTACAATGGCTTCACCAAACTTGTAAAATTGCAGTCTTCCGCAGGATTTTGGATTCACGACCCTTAGTCAAGTCGTAGCGTAGCCCTCAACCATTTTGGTTGCATTCAGTAATAATAAATATACACTGACATTCACACAGCGCCATCTAGCCCCAAATCAAGCGTGAAGCCTGATACAAAACAACAGATAAACATACTTATATAATTTTAATAGATTAATTATTTTATGACTAATGTGTACTTTTTTTGCACTGTATCAATACTATTCTTTCTTTTATCGCTCATTCTCTAGACCACGGAGATCATCAATAACTTAACGTTTTCAGGTGGAAGTAGGACCGGAGGTTGTTAAGAAGAAAAAGCGTAAAACAACCGAGTTCTTTGAACAAGAGGCCGAGTTAACATCAGAGGATGAATGGATAGGCTCCGGCGATGAGGACGAGGCAGGTCTCGACGTATGGAGCGCGAGGACGGCGACGACGACACGTTCCACCAGGGCAAATTGCAAAGGGAATGGGCCAGATACACATGTATGTTATATTTTTTTGTTACACGACAATGTTTGTTCATATAATTTGTTTCTAGGGAATTTATAGTAAAAAAATTATTATGTGTGAAAGGATGAGGTACCGTCATTTCCTAGTTTCCTTCTTTCAAATTTGGGGGAAACTGAAAAAAATTTCTGAAAGTGTTATATATTAGGTGTTTGTCTCTATACATTTATTTCTCTTTTGATATATCTTCACATTATTTGATCACTATTACACTTATGTCCCTTGGTTAATAATGGTTGGGTCACGACCTTAGGTAAACAATAAACTAACTAGTTGCACAATCACGAAGAAATATCAACCATAAAATGACCCCCTTGTTTTATTTATGACATAAATATTCATTAATATTTTGAGCTTAAGCCGTTAAAGGGTACAACATCAAAAGCACGAGCACACTACAATGTATGAAACTAGCGATGTCATTCGAATAAAATTCTGCCCAAATGACGCGATGGGCAGACTTTTGCCGGACACTTTTGAGTGAGATTGTGCATATAGTTAGTTTATTATCTAAGTTTATGGCTCAATCTCTTCAAAAGCAAAGCTCTAGGGTAGGCCATGTAGGGGGGTTGATTGACTGATACAGTGATAAAGAAAGTTATTAATTTTATAGATATTTAATAAGTTTAGAAAAGAAAAAGTAATAATATATTCAACATGTTAAAAGTACTAAGTAATAGATACATCGGTAGATAATATGAGTATGACACGATAAGTACCGGAGTCACATTTACTTTACAAAGCTGTAATGTAATGGTTGACAAGTCGGCTGTTACTCCAAGGGTTCCGGGTTGAATTCCGTGCAGTACAAACATTTGTGGCCATGAACATGTCTGTTTTTATTGGTTAGGGTATTTTCTGTGTATAATATAAAGGAATCATGTATTTACAAAATCAAAGTATATTAGTATGTTTATCCGTTGTTTAGTACCCATAATACAAGCTACTTGCTTAAATTGGGCCTAGATGGCGATGTGTAAATTTGTATAGATATTAATTTATATAGTTGAATATAAAACTTTCAGGCGCGACGTGTTAGATCAAGACAAGCGCGAAGTCCGTCTGATCCAGGAGCTACTGTTCGAAGACGGGGACCTAGGAGATGGAGGGAGGCAGCGCAAATTCCGCTGGCGGAATGCAGGTAATACGAACTTCTTCAAACTAAGGCCCGTATTCCAGAACGAGACTCAAGTGTTGATTTTTACTTGAATAGAGTAAGAAAGGAATAGCGCTCTATATGATAAATAGCGCCATTCCTTTCTATTCTAACTCAATTTAAGATCAACGTTGAGTCTCGTTCTAGAATACGGGGCTTACCCTGAGATTTTCATAATTAAAATCAGTATCAGCCTATTTCGACGATTGACGACCCATCAGGTGTAATGGTTGAGACGTGGGCTTTTACGCCGGGGCGTATGAATATCTCTGTTTGAATTGGTCTGGGTGTTTCTATGTATAATATGTATGTATTTACAAAAAAATATATAAGTATGTTTATCATTTGTTTCCTATCCACATCTAATCAGGCTAATGCTTAGTTTAGGGCTTCCTGCATGGCATTGAACTTACAACCACCATTTTGGTACTAAAAGCAGTGTATCAAATTAAAATTGAAGAAAGAAAGAAAAACATTTATTAACCACATACACAATAAGATATAAAAGGACAAATAGATAAGTTAAAAATGAACGAACACAGAACAATAACATGTAATATTATGGTGGTGGTGGTTAAAAGGACCTATCCTTAGCATGTGCTACAGCGAGCTACAAGACCGCTGCAGCGCGGATGTTCTGGTGGGACCTGATATTATTTGATATTATTGAACTTACAGACGGTGAAGAAATGGCTGGTACAATACCAGACCAATTTGGGGACACGCAAGATGAAGAGTTTGAATCCGAAGAACAGTGGCGCAAACAGAGGCACGAAAGAGAAATGTTTTTGAGACAATTGGTAAGTAGACATTTTAATCCAATTTCCATGCAACAAAAGAGTAACATTTATTGAATTAGGTTTATTATAACTAAAATAAAATATAATCAGTTTTATTCAGTTTAGGCTTTTGTGCAGTAGCGAGCACAGAGTTTTAAGTGAGTGACTCTAATCGCAAAAACAATCAATAGTTTACATTTTTGTGAATATGTGCATACATATTCACAATAAAATATATTTTTAAAACGCATAGTTAATAACGTCGTCTACGTCAAGTTTAAATCAAAATTTTTTTAGAATCCTGCATTGGATACTGCCCATTCTGGGGGGAACGAGCAGTTATGTCGGACTCCTACCGACTAAACTCCTCTGTGTCCGTGCGCTACGTCTGGTGACAGACTGCGGGCAAGCGCTGAGCGCATCCGACCATGCAGTCCGTCGACGCCGTCGCGAACGCACAATTATGCCTGTAAAATCACATGTATACCTACTTATATATATAAGAAACTACTCAATTGGGAATATGAATTGTGCATTAAATTGATTCAATTTTCTGGAATGAAATCTGTATGTATTTCAAATCGAATAGGTAAAGTGCGAGGGCGTCACTTTTTACGAAATATCTCAAACTTTCAAAAAGAAAATAAATGGTTGGACAGGGGTATAAGACTTTTGTCACTACGGATTATAGAATCATTTGTAAAAAACTAACGTAATTATTTTATGATTTTCAGAAAAGTGACAAAAAAGAGGATGAATTGAACGTAAGCGTCAGTAGAACATCTATAATCAAAGCGAACCTATCCTCGCGCACTATGTCAAGCCTGCTGGAAGAAGTCAACCACACCACTGTTGTAGTTAAAGGTGCAGTTCCCGAAAAGAAATCCGCTAAAGATATACCAAGTCCTGTGAAGAAACCATTTTCCATATTCCAGGTAACTAAATATAAGTGAAATGCACCGGCTTATAATATTTCTATACATACATGTAGGCACATACCTATAAATCGCATCACGTTAAAATTTTAAATTGGCGTAGTGGGGTTATTTTGTGACCCATCCCTATATGAAAAATAAGTTATATATAAATAAGTTATACCGAAAATATGAACGCCAAAAGGCGGCTTATTTCTTAAGTCTCTTAGTTTACATAGTACACGCGCAACCTTTGAATTTTTTCGTAGGTACACGCAGGTTTCCTCACGATATTTTCTTTCCCCGTAAGAGCGACAGATAAACGTCATATAAATTCGAAAAGACATTGGTACGCGGTGATATTTGAACCTGTACCCTCTAGATCGAAAGCCTGCATTTGCCTGCAGTGGTTTTTTATGATTAAAAGTGTACACAACATTTAATATAATTGTAGGACAAAATTCATAAACTTTGCATACAAACTACATAGGCGTGACGTCATAATTAGGTAGCCATTTGTATGAAGCTTTTGGGAAAGTTCATTAATGTTTTTAGAATTGGGAAACCTCTGTGAATTTTAATATTAACCGAGTCATTATTTTACCAATGTTTCTATTAAGCGGTCCATCGATATCATAGCAGACAAAAAAAAATTCATGATCCCTATTCCAGCAGCAGTATCAGGGGTCTTTGTTGACTCGCGGGCAGGGGGCGCTGGCGCGCCTGGCCGCGTTGGCCTCCCCGCTTGCGGCCGACGACGACGCGCCCGCATTAGGCCTCCTCGCGCCAACCACCAAGAGGAACTTCGTGTTCGCCGCCGTCACACCAGACGATGAAGAGCCTAAGGTGCTGTTGCCATCGCCACTAAAACACATATAAATATACTTATACACAACATTGTTATATCGAAACCAAAAGACTAAATACAATTAAGCAAATAAATACATAGAAAATATAACATTATATAAGGTTTCCACCAAATTTTATTCCGTTTGAAATTTGAAAGTTGTTAATAAATAAATTATCGTATTTTTTCAGGTAACCAAACGAAAGGCCGAAAGTAATATAGGAACTCCAAAACTTGTCAAAAAAATGAAGACTGAAGAGAAGAAGAATATTTCAAAAAATAGTTTATTAGACCACATCCATGTTTAGTTGTAACTTTAATTTTTAGAACTATATTTAATTTTGTATATTTTTAAAGTATTTCTATAAATAAGTTGACAACTCGTAAAGAAGGAAAATTTTATATAGTGACTGAGTAATAAAATATTTTGCATACATTGCGTTTAATATATTTGCATCGTTAAAACCTATGAGTGTAATGGTCGACATTATTTATAATAATCCTAACACTGACAAATGATATAAATATTATGTATACTATTCATATTAATCATCTACAGTCTAGTGAGTTGCAGTGAAATTACAGCAACAGCCCTAATAACATCCACCCGAACCGATCCCTAGCATCCATCGGATACCCAAAAAACTTATATCAGAAAATTTTCTCCATTGTCTCCTAACACATTGTGCCAACCGGGTATTTGTACTAAAACTCACCTACAGGTTCTCCCTGAAGGTGGTTCAGGTATATGCGCAGACTTCGTCACGCTCCGACGAAGTGGTTGAAGTATAAGTATTGTTTTACGATTCGCATATTATTCTATTAACGTCGCCTAGTGAGGGCTTACTACTAAGAAAAACCTAGTAGTAATAGTCACAACCAACACTGTCAAAGCTTTACCTCTTGACAGTTACTTTCATATCTCAACTAAATACCTTTATTGATATACTCTATAGAATTTCTAGCATTCCAAACGCTACGATTTCTTATGGTACTCGACAAAATATTCGTCCCAGAATAAAAAAAACTGATATGGGCACATAGATAAATACTTGATGGAAATTTATCATAAATACATTGATTAAAAAATTTTTACGTTACAATTACCTGTCCAAAACTTTGGCCTTCTCGAAATGAATGCACTCTGAGTGGCCTACATATGAACGCTTAAGAAGGACAACTTCATATACGAGTAAATACTAAATATCTTAGATTATCAAAGTTATATATACTCTAAGCTATATACAAAACAAAATATCAAACTACAATGGATACCTATACATCAAACTCAACATTGTTGTAAGAAATTACAAAAAAAAAGTTGGTTGATAGAACGCTTCAATAGGATATACCTTTTTGAATTTAAAATATCTTGAACAATCAAGGTATTCCTTGTCCCATAATTATTGCATGTACAAGTAAGCTCCATAAAATAAACATAGGATAGAAGCACTTCAGCTTATTTTATTAGGTACATGCTACACACAATATCTACATGACATGTAATTATGTGTACGTAAACGTTGGAGGCGACTTCTTTTATTTCGTCCATCAGCAGTAGTAACTTGTTTACCACAGTAAGTTGTAGCTTATTGTGGTAAACAACAACAAAAATAAAAAAATACTGTTGTCAATACAATTATCATCAGTCATAAAAGGTTATCCGTTAACTATTACTCGATAAAAATAAAATCATTAACCGGATAGAAGTTTAATTTTAAACAATTAAAACATTTAAATAGTTTTTTACATTACGCTGTTCAACCCATTTCTTTTAGTATGCTGACCAACATTCAAATAAAAATAAGTTTATTTGTTTTTCCGTTTATCGGGGTAGTTTTAATGTTACTATTTATGAAAAACCAATAGAATTTTGACTATTTATTTCCAAATTAAACTAGAACATGCTTTCTTTTATTCAAAGACGCATGATATAGCTTTTTTGTATTGCTGAATTACCAAAATAATGAATTGAAATGGTTAATTTAATTTTATAGCTGGTAATTTCAGCTCAGCTGTTATATTTTCCTTACATTGACAGCATTGAACGGAATGTGTATCCTTCCGTTTATTCATCTCCTTCACTCCTGTAGTAAATGAATCTATCCTACTCGTACTTTTATGAAAAGCCGCCCAAGTTGCGCTGCTATCCAGTGTGACCATTTGTGGCAGATTTCTGCCATTTTGGCAGATTTTAACCTTAAATTTGTTGGTGGCAGATCATGCTGACGATTTATAAAATTGGCAGATTTGGCAGATTAAACGGAAATTAAAATAACCTTATTAAAATTTAGCCGAGTTAATTTTTTAAAGGAATAACATTAGATTTTTATGTAATTGGTTCCCACATTGTTTTGTCGAATGGGCAACATCTGTTTGCTAGACAGATCATACGGGGATTCCCCACTTATTCTGTTGTTAAACAAGTGCGTCATAGGATTATAAACTGTAATGAAACAGTAATAGGGTTCATATAGTTGCCTTCTGCAAAGCTTGCAATTGTAAATTAATAACTCGTTTATCATCTTTAAAAGAACATGTTTCTTCTCAGAAACATAAAAAAAGCTTCATTGGGTACAGCGGCCAATCATCGGTAAGTACTATATAAAGTGTAAGTACCGTAAGTAGGTATGTATAAATGTTTTATTGAATTATTTAGAGATTTTTTAAATTATCAATATAATTAAACTTCAGGTTCAACAGTATTTTAAGAAAGCTCCATTAGGAGAGGAAGTAAAAAAGGCGGAACTAAACTTTTGCGCTTTGCTTGTGGAACACAATTTACCTTTTCGCTTAATGGACCATTTGAGCGAAATAATATCCAAAAGCTTCCATGATTCCGAAATTGCCAAACAATTTTCCTGCAAGAGGACTAAAGCTGCAGCGGTAACGTATAATGTTTTGAAGCCTAATTTTGAAGAGGAGATGCTCGCTGATTTAAAATCATGTGAAAACATAAGATCACGTAAACCAATGTTTTCCTTAATCATAGATGAGACCACAAATGTTACAATCACTTCAATGCTTGCAGTCGTAACTAAATACTACTCAGAAAAGATCTTCAAGTAAAAACAAAATTTTTAACATTGGTTGACTTGAAGGGTGCTGATGCGCAATCATTGTTCGATGCAGTTTCCGGGGCTTTAGCTAATGTTAACCTTAATATTGAAGATGCTATTGGTTTTGGGGCTGATACCACTAATGTCATGTTTGGGAAACAAGGTGGCATTGTTTCCAAAATAAGAAATGTAAATCCAAATTGCATGTTTATAAAATGTGTTTGTCATTCTACTGCCTTGTGTGTATCGCATGCTAGTAAAAACACTATACCACGGGCTATTAATCAAATAGTACAGGAAGTTTACGGATACTTTTCACACAGCAGCAAAAGACAAAGAGAATTTGTCGAATACCAATATTTCGTTGGGACTGAAAAGCATAAAATATTAAGGCATTACGAAATTCGCTGGCTATCCTTGCACGCTTGCATCACAAGAATTTTAGAGCAGTGGGATGCCCTTAAATTATATTTTCAGTCGCAGTTTTTGGAAGACAGAAATATTTCATCAGAGTTCTTGTTCAACAGTTTGAATGACAAGATATATAAACTGTATTTTTATGCACTGGATTATATATTGCAAATTATCAACAAATTAAACACCATATTTCAAAGAGATTGCACAACAGTTCACACTGCATACAAAGACATTTCTGAAGTGTATATGTGCCTTTTGAGTTGTTATATGAATGGAAATTATTTGAGAACCACAGATCCACTTTCAATTGATCCCAAATCGACTGTGAACTTTTTGCCCTCAAAGATATTTATTTAGGTGTAAATGTATGTACTGAAATAGATCGCTTATCCGTGGTAGTGAGTTTGAAGCCTGGAATCCAATCATTTATGAAAAAATGCAAACGTTTTTGATTGAACTAAGCATTCAATTAAAGTCACGGTTGCCACTGAGCATTATCTTCAAAGATTTACAGTTCTTGGATCCACAGCATGTGGTTTACAAAGATTTTGCGTCAGTATTGAACGTAGCAAAGAATTTTCCAAACATTGTATTTGAAAAAATATTCAAAAAGTTGATGACGAATTACGACAAATTAAATTTGATATCAGTGTAAAAGACTTGTTAGAAGCAGGTGGAAGTAGCACAACTAGTACAATTTTGAGTGTAGATAAATTTTGGGGAGCCGTTGGCAACATCTTGGACACGAATGGGCTACAAAATATCCAAACATTACTAATTTCGCCAAAGCTTTATTATGTTTGCCCATGTCTAACGCGGCTAAACGTTCTTCGTGCGAGGGTTATTCTCTTAGGTTAATTTAAATAAAACAAAACTTAGGAATAGGTTCTCAAATCAACACATTTCTTCATTATTAACAACAAAATATGGATTAAGGAGCACGGAGATTGTGTCCTTTAAGCCAACTAAAAATATGATTAAGAAGATAAATTTGAAATCTAATATACCTATTGAAAATGAAAATTGTTTAGACGCAAATGTTGATTGAAACGGTGTTTAATGATAGTTAGAACCTTCGATAAAAAATATGTTCTTGATTGATTAAAGAAGTTAAATTATTTTTTCGTTTTTTAAAGCATATTTATGCATATTTTTGCACCAAGTTGGCAGATTTTGGCAGATTTTTGCCCAGTATGTGGAGATTCGCTATTCTGAGATGTCACACTGCTGCTATCGCTTCCGTCAGTTCGTCGTCGTGTTCGTTCTCGGCGAAGCATTCAATCGATGCTTTTTTTCTGTGGTTTGGGGTGGTAGCTTAGCGTGAGATATTTTCTAGTCAAGTAAAATTAAAAGTAAATTAAAAAGTACACCTTTGCGGTTGTACAAACGTGTCGATATGGCAAATGATAACAAAGAGATCGGCGAAATCGTCAAGAAGTGCAAAATCCTTTTGTTGGACATCGAAGCACAACAACATCGATCAGCTTTGTTAAGGTAGGTCTCATGATTGACCGGCCGGTGTTTTGTCGGGTTCTATGTTTATATGCAAATATTTTTTTTTACATTTGATTTCTTGTTTGAAAGATGTAATTGCTCTGTCTACATTGAGGCCCATGCAAAATGGTCGCAATTTTAGATTCGCAATATGGAGGACGAAATCAAAATGGTACCCCATTTCATGTCGCTTTCATTGTCTGATTTTAGCGCACGTGTTCATCGAATATACCTCTTATTTTACAATATATTCATTAAGTTACATGTATTTTAATACGTGTACTTAATTAATGACTTTCATTTGAGGTAAAATTAGCATTATTAGGCCTTGCTCAATTTTTATTGAAGTGAAAAATATTATTTGGTAAAAAGTAATCTAAAAGGAGAATGCATCAAAGGTTATGCTACTTCATAGTTAAAAGTAAATGTAGAAGATTCAATCGTTAAAACACGAATCTAAAGTGTAGGCAACCGGCGAGAACAGCTGTTCGGGCAAAGCAGCTGGCTTGTAAAAAAATGTGGAACAGCTAACTGTCCTTTGAATACGCGGCGAGTTCTCAATGGCTGTCCTTGTCATACTCATTAGAAAGACATCACTCGATAGAGATGGGGATAAGATTGACGTTTTATCTGTTGTCTGGAAAAATAATTATTATCAAAAGCATTGACCGCGTGTGACTTACGATTTCAGTATCAATGACTTAAAAAATATGTACGTACCTATCTATGTAGTATTGGTTGTACGTTTGTGTATGAATATTCATTCATTTTATATATACGTATTTATTCTTCTTATCAATTGCAATGTATTGATAAGAAGAATAAATACCTATTTAAAATTTATATATTGGGATTGTACTGTTTGTTTACATTATGTAAATATAAAAAAATATATGAGCTACTATTTCATAGTAATTTCCATAGTAATAAGATTTCCAAAATGCGTTATCTTATTCGCAAAAAAAAGTCATCAATCTAGACATCATGTGCACCATAACGTCCGATTCCAGCGCACAGCTATGAAATGATTATAAAGGTCTTATAATTCACCATGTGAGTGAGATTCATATTGGTGGCTGCCTTTAATACCATCCCAAATGTGTGATTTGAAATTTGATATTGAACACATATAGTTGGTTAGCTTTGAACGAACGTCAAGCAAACGTGATGCCGCTCCACTGAATAGGTTTTAAATCACAATTAATATTGTCATCATTATAAGCTTATAACGTGACACTAGAGCGTAGTGGCTCAATGGTCTGGACTGTCGCCCTCTACTGGGAGGGCTGAGGTTCAAATCCCGCCACGTAGCAATGTGTTTACGAGTTTTCGATATTATATGTACGTTATCCGACGCTCTTACGGTGAAGGAAAACATCGTGAGGAAACCTGCGCACGCCTGCAAAGAGATTCAAAGGTTGTGCGTGAAGTCGTGGGCGCGCGTTGACAACTAAGGCCTAATCACTCTATACGGGTAGGGTCGTGCCCACAGATTTCCCAATACAAGAGATGGGGCAAGCCGCGTTTAAAGTGCGACAAATGTAAGCTCAACGAGCATACACTGGCTGCCAGTTTACGCTCTGTGAGGCGAGTCAAGACGCACGAATATTAGAAGAAATCACCGTTTTTTTCCAAAATGCCATCCTGTGCAATTGTAACATGCCATCATCGCAATTAATCAGTAAATTTACCAAGAAATATAATAACTTTTCATAGGTAAGAACCAAAAAGAAATTGCGACACAGGGACTGCCTGTAAACATGGCGGTTTGTCCAGTCTAATTGTATATTCGGATGTCTGTGGTCGTGCCCCTCGGGACGTTTAATGAGCTGATGATGATGAACGTGCCACTATAGGGACATAACTTTCCACTTAACATGGCTATTGTAGTGGTAGTTTCGACCGTAACCCACCTCACCGGCCAACGACAATCCTAGTCGTTGACACCGGCCTAGTGCGGATAAGTGGTAGTTAACGACGCGTACATTGACGTGCCCTCCGAAGCACGGTGGGACTTGAATTAATGTTTTTCGTTCATTCTTCCGACTTCCGACCATTGCGTTAATTGTTTGACTTCTATTATCGACCACCGAACGCGTTTCTCGTCACTATTTCCTTTTATGGTAACTTATTTTGTACATTAGCGTTTTACACGATACTTGTCAACGAAATTGTAATATAAACAGAAGGATATAGGTACTAGCGACAAGCATTGTCTTCTCTGGAAGGTGGTAACCACCTCTGTGTGCCGTACAAGTAAAATATACACTGTTTTGGTTTTGTTTTATCTACGCCATTCCAATATAAGAAAATAAGACTGCGCCATTTACATTCATCCTTGAATGAAAATGAAAGCTTGATTTTGTCCTAGCCTGAAATTTCCTGGTCACTCGACCCTGATGACGATGAACCAATGAGATCCGCTTCAGGTAAAAATTGGCCAAGCGCGAGTCGCACTCGCCCGTGGAGGGTTCCGCAGCAGCAAGTTAATACATAAAATTAAATAATTTTTATTTACTTAGAAACCTACTAAAGCTTTAAATAGGAGAAATAGTGGTTCACCATTTGTGATGTATTAAAAAAACTATAGACAGATATCGTTCAAACTAAATTTCGTTGTTAGATTCCATGGTCATATACATCATATATATTTTTAAATTTTACAACCCTTTAGTATATAAATTAGAGGGTGGGACAGGGAGGGAGGAAGACACACTTTTTTCAACTTTGTAAGTGTCTCGCGCAAACTATTCAATTTTTTTTTAAAATGTTATAAGAAGCCTTATATCATTTTTTAATATCTACACATTGATATCCCACACGTGGGGGTTCAATGAAAAAACAAATGTTTGAGTTTCAGTACAATGTATGGGGAACCCCAAAATATATAGTATTTTTTTTTTCAAATTTTTTGTCAAAACCTTATAGTGGTTCACAGAATACATATTCTTATAAAGTTTGAATAGTATAGTGCTTAATGTTTTGGAGAAAAAAGGGTGTGACATACGGACGGACCGACAGACAGACTGGACGAATCTATAAGGGTTTCGTTTTTTGCCATTTGGCTACGAAACCCTAAAGATGTAATTAGAACATCGCTTTAGGAGGCTAGTATGCGCCTATATCGGTCCAGCAGCCCGCCATCTAGGTAGGCTCGCTAGCCGGTTTGGACAAGCCGCTCGGTTCGTTCACCCGTCGCCTGCCGAGCAGACGGCGCAGTTTCACCAGGATTTCACGTTATGCTAAACCATTTTGAGACCCACTACATGTACTGACTTTTGATAGGACGATATTTGAGCACAAAGCCATGAGCTGTGCTTTGAGTTTTGCTTCTGTAATCGTTTAAATTTGAGTTTTTATGGAGAACAATATTTTTCAGCTATTACTTGCTAATGCTTAGTAAAGCGTTATTATCCTAAATCTAGCAAGTTACCTATCAAATTTTTGTGACGTAGCATAGCATTACAGGTGCATCATAATATCTATCTGTAGACTTTAAAGTTTACATAAATATTGCAGTTCACTGTACCGCTAACAGCGTAAAAACAATTATTCGTATAAAAAGGGATGGTCCATGTCCAAACCGAATTTTTAACTTGTGTATATTCTATTACAAAATTTACATTTTATATAATTTTTATTGCCAAAACGAGTTAAATTAGTAAATATTAGCTAGTAAGATAGAGTTGCTTGACACGTTTTTTTGAAGACGGAAATACTAGGACTGTCTCGAATCCTAGAAGGAAGAGAGTTCCACAACAAAGAAGGAATTGGACAAGAAGTTTACCTGCGTCGTTTCCGGTCACATACAACTCCGTGACATTTAATAAACGAGTCAATAGGCTTTTTGTGGGCAAGCTAGCTCCATCTTAGAGCACGTCTCTTCCATTAGGATAGACTGTGCTCAAGAAGACACAAACGATAAAATATGGGACGTGCAAGCGGGATTTTGAAAAGGGAATGGTGGGTTGCTTGGATCAAGTATTTTTGTTAAGGTGCATCACGAAAAAGATTCTGGCTAAGCACCAGAAAGTTTTATGATACAAATGAGTTGAGGAATGTGCTGGCCGAGTTTGGATTGGAGAGCTGTCTGATACGTGCACTGGGATCACTTTACGCTGGTACCTAGGTAAAAAAGACTTAATAAGGCTCTTTTCATTTAAAACCTTTGACTGCAACGTGCAAATATTTTTTAACATATTCTATTGAATTCAGGGACCAAGTCATTTCGTCCCGGGCCATCGCGTTTCTGCTGCAAGAATTTTCTGCCATTTTCAGCCTCATCGAATAAGAGCTCGTAGAAATTATTATTGATGGATGTGAATGAAACTAGGGAAGTACGTCAGGACCGTGCGAAGTGCCACTTCATTTTATCCACCTTACCCTGTTTGTTAGCAACAAAAGCGATTTTTTGCCTACGATTGTTTAACTAGTCCATGAAAAGAAAATACGAGAGCGAGTACAAATCACACTTATTTTGATGCTCGTGACTATTCTTAGTCTATCACCGGTCTATTGTTCTTGCGTTATCTGTCTGCGGTGGAGATTTTATCAGCATACATATTCGATTTAAGTATTCGTTAACACTTAGCAATTTTATGTCATGGTGATTAGTAATAATTACACTTAACAACCTATTGCAGTCCACTGCTGAACATAGGTCCCATTCTGCGCCAGATATCCCGGTCCTCCGCTCTTCTCATCCAGCTTTCACCAGCGACCTTTCGCAAGTCGTCGGTATATCGGGCCGGAGGGCGTCCTACGCTACGCTTGCCAAGCGGTCTCCACTCCAGAACTCGTCTGCTCCAACGGTTATCGGTTCTGCAACATACGTGACCAGCCCACTGCCACTTCAACTCGCTGATCCGGCGGGCTATGTCGTCTCTTACGGATTAAATCATTTCTGATCTTATCCCTAAGAGAGACTACAAGCATAGCTCGCTACATTGCGCGTTGAGTGACTTTGAACTTGTGAACCAATCCCGCAGTCAGTGGCCATTTCTGTTGCGTATGTTAGTATGGGTAGGATGCATTGCTCAAAGACTTTCGCCTTATAGCATTGCGGAATAGTTGACGCTAGGGACATGACGTAGCTAACCGAATGCCTCCAAGCCCAACTGAATCCTCCTACTAGCCTCCCTCTCGAACTTATGCCGGCCAAGTTTGATGGTTTGGCCCAGGTAGATATACTCCTGCACAACCTCGAGACGGACGCCATCGACGCATATCGGTTGTGGCATGACACTATTGTTGAACATGACTTTCGTCTTGTCCAAATTCATGCCAAGCCCAACTCGTCGGGAAGATTCACTAAGGTCTTCACTAAGGTTCAGCATCTCCGCAAGCTCTTCCGATGACTCTGCTACGATGACGATATCGTCAGCAAAACGAAGATGAGAAATATACTCTCCATTTGCATCGACGACTCGTTCAGACCAGTCCAGGGTCTTGAAGACATCCTCCAATGCGTTTGTGAACAGTTTCGGGGATATAACATCCCCCTGTCTCACACCACGTCCCAATTGGATGGGTCTTGTCCGCTGGTCTTGGATCTGAACAATTATCGTCGCTGCGTTGGAGAGACAAGATAGATAAATAATACAAAAATGACATTAACAATAAAACCTTATTAAAGTTGGTTTTCCTATAAATATTCAGTAGTGCATAGGTAAACTTTTCCTTTTAATAGGTGTAAAATATAAACTATACCTGTAACTTGATAAGGTAGATATAAATAGAGCTAAATATTTACTTAGCGGTCTTAATCTATATCTATTTATAACGCGAACCCAACTACAGGCATTCGTGCATTCCACCTAGAAAGTCGTGATTTCACCTAGAACGGGCTTTTGATGTAAATTCCTACTTTAGGCAATTATGTTAATTTGTTAAGGAATTAGCTGACACCCTGGATAAACATAATAGGCTACGTTTTACTGCGCGAGAATATCTAATACAGCGAGGTACAGCTATGAGGACAAAAGTTGAAGAATCGACGTTACACATAATTTTGCATCTGGCGAAATATGTGCGTTCAAGGACTTGCTATTATTCGAAAATTTTGGGGACGTTATAATTCGAAAAATATTCAAACAGTAAAAAAAAACATAAAAAAAGATGGTCTTTATGTTGAATGGTGTGTTGCTCATTCGTTTAGAAGTTTCGTTATTAAAATTGATATTTTTTTAACAATGTTTACTATTTTATTGTATTACTACATACAGTTTGATTGAAACATTGGGTGGCCCCCACAAAATCCGCCCCGGGTGCCACCCATGCTAGGTACGACTTCTTCAACCTGCTGGCGGCCTATCCGGCGAGCTATATCTCTCGCTGACGTTAGGACTTTACGTAACTTGCGAATGCCGCCCAGCTTAACTAAATGTAACCAATACTAGGCTACTAGTCGCTCTAACCGTGACTGTAACTAAGATTATGCTGGCCAAGTTGTAAAGTTTTGGCCCAGGTATATATTCCTTGTCTTAGATTTGAACAGAATTGTAGCTGCGATGACGAGACTTTTCAACACCTCGATTTGAAAGTTCATCTCTCAAATATGGAATTGAATCTTCCAAGCTCCGAAAGTAACATTATCGGCGTCATTTTAGTAATTATTTTGGATTCGTAGAGTTAAAAGGTAATTTGCACAGATTCTGTATTGTCGATGCTACTGAATGGCAACCGCAGTCTTCTCGAAGATATCAATTATCTGAACCTTACTTTTTTTTATCTGCGCTTAAAAAGGGGGTTACACTTAGTATACAATTGTTCCGAATGAAGAAAATCTTACGAGGAATGATTATTTTATTAGTGGTTGCTTTTAACGACTACCTATTAGTGAAACTTAGGCGGGCGCGGGTGTCACCCCTAAGCGGGTGTCACCCGGGCGGACCGCCCCCTCCACTCCAAATTCCCCTAACTACGCTAATGAAGTGAGGTACTAATTTAAAAAATATTTTTGTCTTAGGATAAGCTGTTCCCATATGCAGAAGAGAATGTAAAACAGTTCCTAGATAGTCAATGGGAGACGGAAGATGTAAAGGGCGCCGTCGAAGCCTTGAGAAAACTCGCCCTTGAAGACCAGGAAAAAAGCGTCGAGGGCGTCGTCGCTATACCTGGCGAGGTAAGTTCTTGCTTTAAAGCATTCATTATTAGCTTTAAATGAAAAGGACTTAAGGATTCTTAGTTACTAATTATGTTTACATGCAAAGTTAATTATTGTTTTTAGTAACGCTTGTAAAATAGAGCTAATGAAAATTTTTAAAGGAATTCCTTAATTGACGTATTTGTAACTCATACTACAATTCAGTTTATATATAGCCTTACAGCAAGTGGCCTCCAAAGGCCAGTGACCGCGTTATGGTCAGACTTAAGTCTGCATCAAGATGCCGCCCGCCCACCGGCAGAAGTGAATAAATAAAAAGAAGTCATTCTGAATTTTAAGGCCATATAAGAAAGTAACATTAAATGTCGTAAATTATAGGTACCTACTACATATACTTTCCTCATGCTGGCTGTCGTGCGAAGCCTTAATCGTCGGTAAGACTTTAGACTTAGCGGTCCCGGCAAGGTCCAGCAGAGAAGAGCAATAGGTTGACGAGAAAAAAGGATTCATTTAAATTAACCAATGTCATGTTACAGGATGCATCAAAGGAAGATCAGATCGAAGGTCTAGTGAAAAATGTCAAGTGGCAAATGTCCTCGGACCGCAAGGTCGGCCCCCTGAAGCAGCTGCAGGGATTGATCTGGAAGCAGGGATACGATAGCGGTGATATTAAAGGACAGTGAGTATTCCGATACTTTTTAACATTATACTTAAGTAGTCTTTGATAGCGCGATAGGTATTTTAAGAGGTTCCAGCTTACATCCATTTGGGAAGCCAACTTTCCTCATGGTCGGTACATCCAGACTAATAACAAACAAGATCTGACCAATCCATCAGGCATCATAACAAAAATCCACAAGGACTAGATTCATTATTGGGGTAATCTAACAGTGGACGGCTGAAATCTTGAATTGTGCACTTGATGCTCTTAGTGATATTCAGTAGTATCTAAATCATTAAATAAATGTTTGATTATTAACATGAAATTTTTTTCCTCTAGTTCAACGTCTTGCGCTCATTCAAAAGTTCGATTCGTATAGCCACTTAGCTTGTGATGGTAAAACAGTAAAGGTTTGACAGTGATAATACATTTATTTATTTTTTTATTTTATTTATTTTCAAGAGAAACATACATAAGTTTAGTTAACATAAATCACACAAAGTAGAAATACCTACACAGAACAATAAAGTTTCCACAGATACATAATTCAAATAATCCAAATGTGAACTCAAGAAGAATACTACAAATCCCCTATACAAGTGTAAATAAATATACAAATATACACTCATCAGAAAATATGTTTAAAATAGTTTTTTTCTATTAAAGGAACATATGAATTAATAAATAAATTGATATCCACCGTCATTTACACAGCGCCATGTAATTCCAATTTAAACAAGGCGCTTTTATTTCGGATGTTAAAATAATTATACATAGAATCACCCAGATCAATACACACAGACAAGTTCATTCTAAAAAAAATTGTTCTCGGGATCAGACCCGGAAATACCGTTGGTGTAATACCCGATTTTTCAATCATTATCGACCACATATCATTACACTACTTTATGGGTTGTCATAATACAATGAAACTCGTCTGTTTTCTGACGAATTTATTTATTATTGCTACGCTACTATTCATAAATAATTTGAATCTGATATTACAGTGTATACGACGACGTGTCTCCCGCTATGGAGCAATGGCGGTCAGTCGACGGACAAAAGGTGTACATCTACTCTTCGGGTTCGGTGGACGCTCAGAAGTTGTTATTTGGGCAGTCGCAGGCGGTGACCTTCTGCCCCTCATCGACGGCCACTTCGACACAGCTGTCGGAGCGAAGCAAGAGGCTGCTAGTTATGCGGCCATTGCTGAAAAGATCGGATGCAAGGCCGATGAGATACTCTTCCTTACCGACATTGTCAAAGGTTTGTTTCAATCCTTAATGTACCTTTAGTTAGTAGCCACTATATGGTATGGCCTTAAATTGCGGATTGGTACGAACATACCCCATACTTCAACTTTTTTTATATTTGTTGTCATGTAGGGTTGTGATTTTTATTGACTGCCAAAACGACTTATTTCCATGAAGGCTATATGATATAACATGTCTAATTTTAAGGGAACTAAGGTCTATAATACATCGGCAAATTTATTTGCCTCCCATATAGTATTCTAATCCATGAATTTAGATCCAAATGTTAGCAGCGGATTTAAAATGTATATATATTATGTAAATATAAATTTTATTTTAACGACCCATTTGGTGTAATGGTCGAGATGTCGGCTACTATACCAAAGGTTGCGGGTTCTATCCCCAGGCAGTACAAACATGTGTGTACATGAGCATGTTTGTTTGTAATAGTCTGCGTGTTTCTATGTATTATATGTATATGCAATATATTTCGTATGTATTTACCAAAAAAAAATATTTTTAAGTATGTTCATCAGTTGTTTAGTACCCTAACTAATCTAGCCCCATATTAAGCGAGGAGCTTGTACCTCGCTTAATATGGGGCTAGATGACGCTGTGTGAGCGTCAGTGCTTATGTTTATATTATTATTTTCGGAATTGTTTGTGTTTTTTTGCAACCAACAACAAATGTTTTACAAAATAAATGATAGAAAGCAAATGACTTCAAGAGAATCGTCTACGGTCTTAGTCGGCCCCAACGGCGT
The DNA here is from genome assembly GCA_019425675.1 of Leucinodes orbonalis. Lineage (NCBI taxonomy): Eukaryota > Metazoa > Arthropoda > Insecta > Lepidoptera > Crambidae > Leucinodes > Leucinodes orbonalis. Next base: position 27,848 of record PQWD01008272.1, read on the forward strand.
GGAACAGTCCCGCCGTCGTATCTGGGCTGGCGCCTCAGTGCACAAAAGATTGTACCCTTCCCACTACCTACGGCGTCACGCCCTCCGCTTTACTGCTGACCTGGATGTTGTCGTCACTTGGATGTTACCGTTACATTTTTTCTTGTGGAAAAGCGGAATTCGTAAAAGCATTTTGAAATTTTGCATTTTCATCTTTACTTAAGGACTTCTGCCATTATTTAAGTGCTGATAAAAAACATTATGTACTCAAAACAAGTGAACGTTTTGGAAAAGTATAATCTGAACTTATTAAAAGTAATAAGTGTATGTGTAACTGGAATTATATAATAATCATAATACATAATCAGTATGTTAAATAAAATCATCTGTTGTTTTCATCGGAACAAAATTAAAGGTTAAATATTGAACAATAGTTTGATTACAACATTTTTAAATAATAGAAGCAATAAAAATCACAAAAAACTTAAATTCCTGGTCATTTTAACCCATTGAACGCCGGGAATCCAGACACAATAGAAAATCTATTGTGTCTGGCTCCTTAAGGCGTCATTGGCGGTCAAAGGGTTAAACTGAAAATACCTATTTGTCAATTTCATTTTTGAATGCTATTGTAGGGGGTACAAATATTTAGATAGCCTTCTGCTTTATCAAAAATGTATATTTGTTTATCAAATTATTATAACAGAGGCAGAGGCGGCCAAAGAGTCCGGAGTGAATGTGGCGCTGGTCAGCCGTGAGGGTAACGCTCCGCTGCCGGCCGCCGCCGATTTCCCGGTATTGCACAGCCTAGAGCAGCTGTCGCCGACCAACAAGCGAAAACCTGAAGACACCCAGGTGCCCACACACTAGATCAATAGCACGCTTTGCATGCAATGTTTAGTTGGAACACAAGTGGTTTTTAGAAAATACCTCTGTTTACCATTAAGACTAGCCCTTGCTTCAGAATTCTGTATTGCCATAATTTTTCCTATCGATCAGTCTACAATATTTATATATAGAAAATTCCTTTTTTAGCAGCTGTGCTTTTTATTTCCTTATTTTTTTTGTCGACGATTTCTTTTTATTTTTTGACTTTAAGCAAATATGAACAATTTACCTATAAAATAAATCTAATCTACCAACTGTGACTTAATAATGTTGGTGGTAATTTTCAATTTCGTCAATTAGACCTCCACGGAAATAACTGTCTGGAATAGCTCGAATTTCAGTTTTTTTTAATTTAATACAAGACATAAACATTCATTATAATTAGAATAAGACCTTATAATTAAATACCTTATTAGTGGTAAAACTGTGGAACAGTAGTGGTGCTTTTTTTTATTAAATCCTTATAAAAATATAGATGAGTCTGCAAGTACAAACCTTTGTGATTCGTTATTGTGTATGAATGGTTGTTGGTATATACAGATGGCTTTCTGTGTGGGCAATGTTCAAGTTATAATATCGAAAATATAGCTTTGGTTGTTATTATTAAAATATTTACACGTATATGTATGAATATAGTAAATAACATAATATGGTTGTGGTATTTTTAATTTAATATTATTAGTTGAATGTATTTTTTATGAACTGATATAACCAAATAATACTATATATTTGATGATTACCTCTCTTTATTTAACAATAAAGTAATGAATATAATTTGTTTTTTTTCACTTATCCTATCACAATATTTTAGGTTTTTTTGTGGTGTGTGGTATTATTGAAATCTTTATTTACTTGTATGTTGCAATTTGTTATCTAGTTCTTTGAGACCAATGGCACAGTCCGGTCGCCTTTATCAGTTTGTTTTTGTTCTCGTTGTTTGTGCTCTTAGTAAGTAACATTACCATTTTAAACAAATTATTTTAGAATTGCAAATATCAATGGTGCAAGTGAGTAATTAAATAAGTAAGAGGTGTAATGAAAAATGTTAGAAATTTGAAGTTTTAGTAAAGTAATAATCTGGGTTGGAGTCTTATACAAGTAATATTATTACCAGATACTGTGGCGTATCGACCCTATGTCACAGCAATTATTTAGTTATTTAACCCAACCATGATTACTGACACACATTTTCCAGTAGCTCTTCACGTTAAGAGCTTATTTCGTAATCATACTATACTGTTATCTATTCTAGATTTAACATAAAATATAGTGTTTGAAATGCAATTGCTAGCGGCCTAAGCAGTCCTTTGTGTATTGATAAAAACCTCAACAAGTACTTGCAAATCAATTGCCAATGAATATTCTTTTAGTCTTAATATTCATACTGCTTTATTACTGTAAATCGACGTGGCTTCTTGTATGATATTGAGCACATGCTAATTTTTAAATCATAAATCGTGATATTATAAATCAAGATACAAGATATCTGAATATAGATTGACAAATATAAGCTTTTTTGCGCGTTACCTAAACATGCCATACAGCAAATAGACAAATAATACTTTTACGGATACCAAGCTGGTTGGTATAAATAAAAGTGGGCTCAATACTATGAAACTGTTTACTGTTATTATTTTTAAGTGCATCAATCAATGTGAACCCAGTTGAATAGACGCGAGTGTCGCGTGCGGCGTTCAGTAGTTCAGTTGATTTGTTCGGTCGACCGTACACGCGCATTTCGCGTGAAAATACGGAATTCAAGCAGTCTATTAGAAATCTCTTACCTTAAACCTTTATATTAAATGACTTAAGTAATTTAGCTTATTTATAATCAAGTAATGGTCCGACGTGCCCAAATGTAGAAAATTCTTCGTCTTGTAAGTAAATAAAGTGAAAAATGATATGATAATAATAATTTTAATATTTATTAATTTCAGGACGAGTTACCCGCTAAGGTGGCTAAAACTGATGTTGTTGACGACGTGAAGGCGACTAATGTTGAAGCTGAATCTAAGGTAGCAGAAACAGAGCCCGAGCCGGTTACTGAAGACCAGCCGAAGAAAGAAGATAAGCCTGAAACAATGGAAGTAGAGGAACCAGTTACAGAGAAGCAGACAAACAACGACACAATTGTAGATGTAGCTATGGAGGTTAAGGAAGTGACAGATTTAAAGGATTTGGAAAATATTCCGGAAATAGAAGCAGAACCTATTATCATTGAAGAAAAGACTGATATTGAGAAAGAGACTGAACCAATGGAGACTGAGCCTATTCCACCAGCAGAAGTACAGTCAAGCAAGACAAATGGAATTGATGAGATTAAGAATGGCAATGTTACCGAAGCAGTTCCGGAAAAATTACCAACTGTCATTACAGAAATCGAGGATATAACTGAAAAACAAGACCTTGCTGAAGTCGGAGAAATTATTGAAGATCTTAAACCAGTTATAGAAGAACCAGTTGTTGAAGACATGGAAGACCTGCAAAATGTTGGGGAGGTTCTGGATAAGGAGTGTGATGAGATATTATCTAAAGTACAGGATGTAACAAATTTGGATAACATCCCAATTAAACCTTTACTAAACCCAATCGCTGAAGAAACCATGGAAACTGAAAATTTAGATTCCAACGATATTGTTGATAGAATATTAGACACTGAACTTGAACTTGAAATGAAACAGTGCAGTGATATCGATTTAAATACTGTTCAAGAAATTACAGATCTTAAATCAGATACAGTTAATGAAAAAGTTCACAAAGTAGAAGATGATAATAATGAAAACTCAAAGAAGTTCCTGTAGTTGATGAAAACAACAGACGCCGTTGGTGAAAATGTCACAGATGGAAATGTTGTGAGCAGTCCCACCGAAACGAAGGCCGAAGAAAATACAACAGAAAAGACCGTTCCTGAAACTAAAGAAGAAAGCAAAGTCGAAGAAAGAATGGTAACAGTAAACAAAGAGGTTAAAGAGCCTGAGCCAGAAAGCAAAGACGAACCAGTTGAAAAAACCACCACCCCCGCTGCAGAGGAGTCAGTAGATATTAAAGAAAACGAAAAAGTTCCTGATGTTAAAGAAGCCGATATAAAAGATACAGATGAGCCGAAGGAGTCAAAGATGAACGGTAAAACGACGAATGGTGATGCAGAAGTGGTGAATGTCAATGGCAATGCCAGTAAAACTGAGGAGTTGAACTCTCGTTTGTCAGTGGCGGAAAACGGCAAGAAGGCTGTAAACGGTGCGAATGGTGACGCGGAGAAGGCACCGGGAGAGAAGGCAGAGCCCGAGCTCACTGACATTAAGGTGAAATCGGTCACTGATGTCGCTGGAGACGAGCCACGCCCTGATCCAATAGAGCAACCTACGGAAGCATAAATAACTTTGGTAAGTGCTATAAATTTATTTTTTTATGTCTTGACATAAGCTGATACAAGCTAGTCATATTTATAACGAGTTAAAAATTAAACAATGCCTTTGTGACCGGACAAGTAGCTATAGAGACCATTATAATAATGTATACCATTTATTTCTTACAATGTATTTTGTAATGAGTACAGTAAAAGCTCCTTATTCGCGCTTCCTTTATTCGCGTTTTCATTATTCGCGGATTAAAAAAATGCTACCCAATTCCTATATTCGCGACCAAAAATTTTTTTATTCGCGGATCTAATAAGTACATAATAATAAATTATTTCAATAAGTATCCAATACAATATCCTTGTTGAATGGACTAATAAAAAATAAATTAGATCTTATTAACTTTACCAAAAGTATGTTGTTAAATGATATCTCCGAGGACTTTGACACAAGCCGCCTTCCGCGCGAGCGGTGTTTTTGAGAATGTTAGCAAATAGAATGAAAGCAAAAGCAAAAATTTTAGTGAAGGTTTAAGAATAGCAAATGAGCTTTGCGATTTCTTTATGAACATTAATCCATCTATGGAACGAAGTCTTATTTTTAAGAGGCAAGTTGCTAATGCGGCTGCTGTGAATTAGTCTGAATTGAAGGAGCTTTTGAAAACTGCCAAGCAAGAAAAAAAACAAATTCTTCAAACCATTGCCTAAGCCTTAAGCTAATTTTTTTGACCTAGGAAGTATCTCCTATAATCCATATAAATTACCATTCCGTATTCACGGTTTCTGTATTCGTGGCATATTTATGGAACATATACCCCGCGAATAAAGAGCTATTACTGTAATTAATTACTAGGAATTTTTATTTGACCCTTCAAAACCCAGAAAACACAATTATGTACTGTAATCTGATTAATATAGATTACTTGAAGTTTTTTATCATTTAATTTATGGTTGATGCAATAACTACTTGTGAATGCTAACACTGGTGAAATACAGGGCATTTGCCCTGCGAATAGATTCAAAGGTTGTGCATGAATTCGCCCAATCCGCACTGGGCCCGCGTGGGCAACTAAGGCCTATACACCCTTTACGAGTAGTCGCGTGTCCCTTGGTGGGGACGTTTAATAAGTTGATGTTGAACGATGAACTGCAGACTCTGGCCAAATGGAAAGTGAAATCAAATGAGGCTCTGATCAACCATCCCCTCAATAGGGTGGGTAGGCCTTTGTTTAGCCGTTAATGTTGTGTCTGTATACTAGTCTTCTGTTTACAATGTCCGTGTTCCAAATCATTATATCTTAATAAAATCAAATAATTAAAAACAAAAATATTTATTTACATAAAAACACAGATTACAAAAACTATGATGAATTCAAATTGAAATTGCTGTTTCAGTTGGCGACCGTCGGAACAGCAGGGCGTATGAGCGTTGTTGGTTCACATCAGAAGTTGACAAGACTGAGGTTGCTTCCGCACTATTGACATCACTCGACGTACGTGAACGCCGGCCCCGCGCCGCACGGCCACTGCCCCACTAACTAACCCCCTGCAATTGCCCTAGTTATTCTTATTATATTTGTACTAGTATCAAAATTTTTCGGGGACATTGTTTATCTGTAAAACTTCAAGGTAGTAAACACATTTGGTCAGTTAAGACATAAAAGATCAAATATTTTGAACTGCATCATTTAAACAGATTAATATCGTGTAAAGACAGTACATAATCAATTGTTTGTGGTTACAGTTCTCCACCGCAAGTTTTTAACTCCTCTATAGAGTAAACTCCTAGAAATGAAAAAGGTCTCTTTTAGTCTGTCTTAAATATAAAAACATACGTAATCTTCTAAATATGTAATAAATTTTTAGTTTATTCTATAAATAATTATATAAATTTGCATTTTCCTTTTACGTTATACTCGGTCAGTTGCAGTGGAGCTGGTTTTCAGTAGTTTTATGGATATCGTAAAATATTAATGAATGTTAGGTTGAGTAGATTAAGGTTGCATCAGTATATTTAGACATTCCTATAAGTATTGACAGTGGCGGATGCAAGGGCTGCTAAGTTAATTATATTCTTGTAACCAGGCCAAGTTATGGTGCTTGAGTAATGTACCTTGATTGTTTGCTGGAGTCTCCTTTGTGCTGTATGATAAAATTTGTTAAAAATTATGACAAGTTGATGGTTACTCCAGCTTAGTAAGCTAATACGTAGTAATTGAACCTGTCTGATTACTGTGTAGTTAGACAGGTGCATAATTTGCTACAGGTATATTCCGAAAAGTAAATGCACCTCCACTCTGTAAAAAAAGTATTGAAGAAAAGTTGGGGCGCGCGGGCTGGCAGTGTACTCACCCTCACACCGTCGTTTTCATATTTTGACCTAAGATAAGTTAATTCGTAAGTATTAACTGTATTGTGATTCTTAATTATCGTATATAATTACTCAATTTTCTTGAATTTCACCAACCGCCAAACAATTTGTGCCCTTCATTTGGTGTTGGTCCTCGCTGAGTGTATTGTGATATGACTATGATAAGACTGTAGACATGTAGGGAATGGACTTAGGGCTGTGCTTTGGAATATTTATTGGGTGGTGCAGAAACTGCGTTTATCTGTTTGGACTTTTTAGTTTGTATAAGTTACACAAGTATTGGATTTCGACTGAATATTAAAGTATTAATGCATACTATTAGTATGTCTGTTTCAACAAGCTAATAAGGCTTTAGTTTTCGATAAGTTATAAAGTTATGTTCTCAAATTCCTGTATTATTTAAGATTAGGGTTCTCGGCTTTATTGTATTAAACTAAACTTATATCATAAGTTACCTGGAGGAAACAGGGATAATTAAGGAAATTAAATAATCTCGACAACGATTTTTGTTCGTGTATAAGGCCAGATTTTAGGGGTTTTATAAAGAAACATTTGATACTATGTACTGTATATTTTGTTAGTCGAGGTGCAATTAATTTCAAATGTCCAGGTTGACTTTACATGTACTGTAAACATGCATTTAACATAAGCTTTCACAGGCGAACAAAGCTCTAGTGAACGTTTGTACCGAATAAAGACTGCCAATTTTCTTTTTACTAGTCAAATTTTGTATATTGAATCTCTTGTGGTTCGACGAATGGTGTTTTTCTTTCGTATCTATGTAAATGCTGATACTATTTTTTGAACTTTTATTGTAGGGCCTAAACTTTTTCCTCCTTTTAACTTAGCTTTAAGGAATTGCAAGGGAAAGTACAGTGTGTTGACCAACATCAAGTAAGGGGCACAATCTTCTTCGTTTAGACTGATTTTTTACTATTTCTTACAAAACCTACTGTGAACGCAAGTAGCCGTGAGGAATTCGGTAAAGTCGACAAAGAAACAAAGTTACTTTCAGGCTGACCATGTTTCCCACGGCTCTTGACAAGATCACACAACGTTTTATTTCGTACTTTATATTGTAAAATGAAATGAATACAACTGGAACGCAATTGAAATATATTAATTTTTAACTGTCAACACTAATGACGTTGAAATATAATGGATGTAGAATTTTTTATTGGTTTTTTATTTGTACTGAATGGTTCCCTATATTTTTTACTATGTGGATTTTTAATATTCGCTAAGGACAAAAGATTCAGTTCACACACCCTTATCTACTCTTTGATTATGACATATTTAAACACTTAGGGAATTGTCTAAACAACTTAATATCAGCATATTCCCTCTATCCGATATCAGAATAGTGCAACTACCTACTTTCTATGTAGAATATTACTATGTTGAGTAGAATAGTATTGAGCATAGTGCAACAAATAGATAATATGAATTAACGTTAGACTACTATTATTTGGTATTCTTAGAAGAACACATGCTCCTCATGTTTCTAATGTTCTTAACATTGCTATCTCAACTGCAACCAAGGACTTCTATCTCTATAAAAGTCTGACTTCAAAGGTAGGCCGTATTTCATAACTCTACTTTTGTGGGATGAAATGGCCTTTTCACTTCCTAGATGGTGCGAATGAAGTTGACGACCTGCTGTCTAGTGTTATGTTGGTGTTGACCGTAATGGTACGTTCCTACAGCTGCTGAGTCCTGATGGCGAAGAGCACTTCAACAGTGAAAATAACAATAGGATAGCATTGTTGGCTCTCCCGCTATTAGCGACATGACTCAACGTATCCAAAATGTTTCTTATAGCAATATACCGAAGTAGAACTAGCAGATGGTTTCACAGCTCTAACGGAAAAACGTGTATCTTAGGCTGTCTGGACAAATCCTCAAAACGTTTTTTTTCTATGTAACGCCTGCTTAAAGAATACTTTTGTTTGTGTTTTGGGATTTGCTTATTTTATTTTGTAGGTGTTAAGACATATAAAACAGTAAAATAATGCTTAATAACTTTTTATCCTTATAAAGTTAAGTGCTCCAAAACGATGTAATATGGTAGCGTTGTAGGACAAATTACAAATGACTGTTTATTTGCGTAGTTTCTCCATACTGGATAAGTGACCAGCCAACCTAATGCTAGAATGGCAGATCACTAAAAGTAGATTATTATTTTCTTTACATCAAGGGTAAGTACAATTTAGTAACTATTTCGATGTAAAATATTGGTATTTATGACCGTTCATTCGCGCTACGTCATACCTAACTACTGTACGTATGACGATTCGCCATGCAGCTACCATAGTAGTGGTCATTCCTAAGTTTCTTTGTGAATTGTAGATCAAAATTTGCTTTTCTATGATAATTCCCGTAATTATTAGGACTTTACTGCTTTAAACTCTTGTAGGTTTTTTAGTATCTACGTTTAATGTAATTTAAATATTAAACAAATAATCAAAGAATTCAATGCGCTTTGAATAGCTTTGATTAAAAGAAGAAAGATATAGTTATCTAATGAATTTGTCTCACTTTAAAAACAATGCTGCCCACAATATACTTGAATACATTGATTAAAACTCACTCGTAACTGCTTGTGTAACGTAAACGAGCACACAAGAGGCATATGAGCGTATCGTTTACCCGAAGTGCAATAGCAGAAGGCGCTATGACGCTGTGAGTTCGGCACATTCGGCGCAAGAACGGAGGCGAGGTGATGTGGAGGTTACGGACACAAAGGTAGAGGCGGCCGGTCGACGGTCGTTGGGAACGGGACGCGGTGCGTGAACTGAGCTGGGGGCTATTCTGGTAACCTTGACGACTATTGTGTTTTCGATAGTTTTGTTCGTCACTATGATATTTTTTTTACGTAAATATATTTTGAAATGGAATTCATTAATTAGAAGATATATTAAAAAATAGGCATCTGCTACCTTATCTTCATTTCGTGGAAGCAGGTAAGTAACTAATTTTCAGATTTATATATAGTTGAACAAGTTAATTAGGTACATAATGTTTGGATGGACATTACATTGTTATTAAAGTACTCTGGCAGATAGTTACCTACACGTGTTAAAAGGTCCCTAAACTTTTTAAACCTGGTCTCTCGCGAGTTACTCTTCATCAGTTTCATCACTTATAAAATTGTAGTAAATCATTAGCATATTTATATCGAACGAAGTAGGTTGTATTTACAGCGGAAAATTCAAACATAATGCAGATCTCGTACATTGACCATCGCTTAAAAGTAATCTTTTATTTCAGTAAATTATAGTAAATTATAAAATAACGTAAAGGTATCTAAACTCTACATCACTGAACTTATAGTTAAGATTTGATAGGCGAGGGTTGTCATGTTGGTGGCGTGAAGATATTATAATGATAAAATTATTTAGTACACACCGTTCTCAACAGACTTTCGTGCGAGTTTGATGGTAGCGGCCGGAGCGGGCTGACGTCAGGGATTCTTGAGCGGCCGCAGTCCAATGGCTGTGAATCACTGACGATGTGTCACCGCCGGACTCCATTCGCCGCTGCTGCCACAGCACACAAGCTGTTCTGCTTAACCGTTTGAAAGTTACGTAGCGTTTGCATGTTACTTTCGAGTAGGAATGTCAGATCCTTGGCTTTTTACTTGGTGTAAATTAATAAGATCATGAAAGTGATTATGCTGTGGTTTTCTATATATATGAAGATATAATTATACCAATATTTCAAAATGTGAAACAGTAGATAATTAATTGGTTAGCAGGATATTTATTGGTACGATCCTGGTCTACATTCAACTGATAGTGAACTTGTACAACAATTCAAAAGTAGTATCAACATATATTGACTACAGTGCATACTAAAATATTTGGTAAACTTTACCTACGTAAGTGTTTTTTTTTACAATATGCACATTGATTTAAATCACAGAGGGTCAATGTTGACCGCAAATTCTATTTTGTTAGTCCGCTCAGCCGCATCCAATGCTTAAGAAATTACAAGACTCACTGCTTGGATTCATAACACTGTTACGTCCGTAGTTTACGATCTATACGTGGACAGTTAATAAGGAGTTCTTGAACAAGCCGAGCAAAACTCTAGGTCTCAACACTCGAACTTATCATAACGCTATGAGGGTTGCAAATACAGCGTTGTCAACTGTCTCTGAACGGCATATTACATTGCGCCATTTGTGCGCAATAGTAGCTTGCAATTACAACTGTAGCTACTTTGCTAGGCTAACCAGTTTCTGTCTGGGTATAAACAGGTGAGTTATTTTCTGCAGTGTTGTTTTTCGGTAATTTAGAAGTATTTGATACTTCATTTAAATATCCCGTTATAATCGGTTTCTTGCAATTGTAAATAATAATGGAAGGTATTGTTCAATAGCGATTTTCATAGAGGATAATCGATACCTCTAGGTTAATTTGGTGTAAAACCACATTTTGGCCAAAAATTATTTTTAATTCAGTTCTACTCAGTTTTTCTCTTCTAACAATCTGAATTTTAAAATCTTGGAAATCCCATAAAAATACGATTATGATTTAGTTTTGCGAAGATATTTCTGGTTTGTGGCGTTATAACAACAAAATTTGAGGATTATAAACCTGGCAATGTTGATATTTTAACTAGTTAAATTATTTAAAGTAAAAAGTTCCTACTTGTTTACTTTTATTGTGCTCATCAGATTTCTTATAACAGTATAGTGCTCAATTATGCGACGTGACTTATGTAGGTTTCCCTATGAGTTACTTAAGCTACCTGAATGGGATTCAATTATTTTAATTAATAAAGATTTTTTGTTTTTCAGTTATTTAGTAAATTTTAAATTGTTCAAATAAATTATGGGTTAAAACGAGATTGCTAGAATATTTTAACTTAAGTTCTTAGTCTAGCCTTAATATGCCCATTGAACTCAAAGTTTTATATTTGAACCTTATAATTATCATTTCAGTATTTAAGGTTCAAGGAGGGCAAATTAAAGTCAATGTTAACCATTGTCCTTACATTTGATTACTTAAATAGTTAATTATTAGTGTTTTACATATATTTATATAAAATTAGGTATAAGTAAATACTTAAATCCACCATTTATCAGTAATTTTCTGGGTTTAACTACCTAATATTTAAAGTTCCGGGGTAAACGAAAATTTTTGTTTCTATTAATATATTGAATACATTATTTCACGGCGGTCTAAGAATTGGGTTTAGTAACAAAAATTAAAATCCGTTATATAAAAATAAACGTTTTAGATCTCGTGAAAATTGAAACTTCAATTTCAAAAAGAAATGGTGTTTTGTTTACGCCAAATGAACCTAGAGGGTCGAATTATGTGCAGTGGGAAAAAATACGATTGAGAGAGACCTTTATAATACACATAAGTCATCGTAACATCAGTCTCACACATCTATTTTTTCCGCTATATAGTAATATTTTAGTAGGCTGTGTTTCAGGCTGAGGGTGAAGGAGTAGTGTCGTAGGATTCTGTGATGTCTTCTGAGGTCACAACTTTGCAAGTGCATTAACACTGTATTTCCTTGTGTGTGTTGTTTTTTTCGAGATCAATGGTGTACTTTATGGGACTAAGCAGTGTTTATATACGATCAAGTCTGCGGCGCAATAAAGTCTCCTTGCATGCGGCAGATCGCGTCGGTGCAAATGAAGGAATTGCGTCGCAGACTCGATCGCATAAAAAACTGTCGTTTGTGTAGTCCCTATAGGCGGCCTATACCTACAAGGTGGAATTGGTTGTTACTGTACTGCAGTATTCAAACAGTATTTATATTTCGAGAATTCATATTTCTACAATTTTATGTCAACTACTCGGTGCAAGTAAATCGACTCAAGCCTCAAGTGCGCATAAAAAGTGATATAACTAAAAAATGACTTATTTTACCTCATATAATGTTTTACATAATTAAAGCCTAGTAATTAGGCTTTCAAATGGTAGCATAATATCAGTAATTTAAATAAACACTTGTACTTAGAATGCAACTGAACGCAACCTCCCGTAAACTGCTCTGCGCTCTATTCACAACTTGCGCGACACAACCCCCTATAAAACCCCCTGTAATCGTTTTTTTCTTATCAGTCGCTCATTAGACGTTGACCTGAACACATCTCTGCAAATTAAAGCCGTCATTTGAAGAAAATTATGGATACAACACCTGAAGAAGCCGCTCAAGTCGTTGCCCTGTTGCAAGAAGGGTTGAACCAGCGAGAAGTCGCTCGTCGTTTGAATATGAGTCAGTCCGCTGTCTCGAGAGTATACAGAAGGTTTCAAGAGACTGGTGCCTTCACTCGGAGGCCTAATACCAGCCGACGCCGGTGCACCTCGGAGCGTGACGACCGGTTTTTGGTCTCGACCTCTCTCCGAAATCGACACCTTACCGGCGTAGATGTGCAGCAGGAGCTACGTCAAGTTCGCGGGGTGACTGTCAGTCAGTGGACAGTTAGAAGAAGGTTGAAAGAAGCTAACCTTACTCCGAAAAGACCCGCTACAGGCCCGAAGTTGACCACAGCTCATCGTCAAGCACGCCTTCACTTTGCTCGAGAACATTTGGATTGGAGCATAGAGCAATGGCAGTCAGTCCTGTTCACAGATGAGACGAGGATGTGTCTCCATGGCAGCGACAGGAGAGGTCGGGTATACCGTCGTCCCGGTGAACGGTTTTCACAGTGCTGCTTTGTGGAAACCGTTGCATATGGTGGCGGATCTTGCATGATGTGGGCTGGAATTTCCTTAGAAGGCAAAACGGACCTTGTTTTCGTTCCTGGGGGAGGCCGGGGAGGAGGTCTGACCAGTGATCGTTACATTGAAAATGTTCTACTGGATCAAGTTGTCCCTTATCAAGGCTTTATTGGGGAAAATTTCATCTTGATGCATGACAATGCCCGATGTCACACTGCTCGGGCCACACGTGATTTCCTGAACGAAGTTGGAATTCACACTATGCATTGGCCAGCGCTCAGCCCCGATTTAAATCCCATTGAGCACATATGGGACGAGCTCAAAAGGAAAGTTAGAGCGAGGAATCCAGCTCCGACAAACATCAATGAGCTCAAGACTGCGTTGGTAGAAGAGTGGGGTCGAATACCACAATCATCCATTAAAAAGTTGATAAGGTCGATGAAGAATCGCATGAGAGCAGTGATCAGAGCTAGAGGAGGGAATACCAAATATTGACACGAATAATTTTTTTATCTTACGCACATTTTGTTTCATTTAAACACAATAACCCCATACTGTGAAATTGTATGAATTTTCAACATTTTTTACATTATCATTAGCATTAACCTTTTTTACTAAACTACTGAATCGATTTTCATGCAACTTACACCATTTTAAAGCTCAATTACTAGGCTTTAATTATGTAAAACATTATATAGAGGTATAATAAGGCATTTTTTAGTTATATCACTTGTTATGCGTACTTGAGGCTTGAGTCGATTTACTTGCACGCGAGTATAGTTCACTTTTTACGTAACTAAAAAACTGAGCGACCACAGACAATATTAATTTAAGACCAAAATCAAAGTCAATTCATTCGGTATCCACAGTCAGAAAGGGATCGCTCGTCGTATACCACATGATTGTGATTCGAAAGGCAAAAGTTTATAAATAAAAACGAGCGGTGTTGGTGCAAGCGTGTGGGGCAACCGGTACGCGCCGCGGACTTGTAGTTTTATGTAACTTGTTAGGTACAGTCAGTCTTAATAAATCAGTATGAGTTGATCGCTTTGCACCGAAATTTTATATAACGTGAGGTCAGCTTTTACTGGTTAAGGTAAACCTGCTGCGTTGACTGTACGAGTTACGCCACGCTGGTCGCTGCTCGGTCCGAGGTATTATAATAACGAAGCTCTCATGTAGAATTTTGCCCACAAAAGTTGAGTCCTACCTTGTACACCTACTTGCCTATTTTTCTATGTCATCTCGATCGCAATTCAGTTTCAGTCATTTTTAATCAATCGTATGTTTTCTTGTAGGAATTGGCAAACCTACACAATTTAAAATTTATTATCATTTAATAAATAACTATTGATTGGTTGGCAAAAAAGTTTTTTAAACCGGCCCACGCGACAACGAGTAATTGATAACCTTTTTCCTAATGAATTTGATTGATTGAGTATTTTTCTAAAAATAATCATGATGAATAATTCTAAAATAATGTGAATTACTAAAATGAAATCATTCAAAATTATTAGATAGAAAGAGATGAGTTTCGGACTAGAAAGAGATGAAATCATTCAAAGTTATGAGTTTCGACTAGAAAGAGATGAAATCATTCAAAGTTATGAGTTTCGGACTAGAAAAACCAACTTTCAAAATTGTCGGACCACAGCACCTTTTAAGATTTCATGGTCCAATTCTTATTTCTCTGACGCTGATCAAGTTTTTCTCCTCATTTTACATCGCATCAAATCAGTTTACCGGTATGACGCGATGTGCCATTCGCGGAATCTTTCGCTGATTCAAAGAATCGGGGTTAACATTAGCACTCCACTTGACTCACGAAGGTCCACTGAAGCGACCGGGTGAACCGGATCTCATGTCAAAACTTAAGGCCTCAATTCTACTAAAGTTGACATTTAACGACTTTATTCAATCCAATTGTAAATTTGTTGGTACAACTTTAATTTTAATGTTTAAAAATCTTAATTATGTAATAGAATTAACTGTCTTATGTGTTCCTTTCAATATCCTAATAAAAGAACGAAAAATGGTATAATTTTACTATTGATATACAATTTAGGTACGATCCTATTAAAATTAGCGCATTTTATTATTTTTTTAGCACGGAATCGGGGCGCTGTCTACGCCTTTTTAGCTCCACGGGGTTTATGGCAATGCAAATAAACGGATGCATTCCTCTTTTGCATCCTTTAAAAGTTCAAATCATATGTATACATGCTTTGAAGAACAGAGATTCAAAATATTTACTAGTTACAATCGACCAATTGGNATTAGTTTCAATTGATGGTTTAAATAATTCTTTTATTCTAATAATAGTGTTTTAATATATTTATACAAAATTGGTATAAGTAAATACTTAAATCCACCATTTATCAGTAATTTCTGGGGTTTAACTACCTAATATTTAAATGTTCCGGGGCGTAAACGAAAATTATTTTTGTTTCTATTTAATATATTGAATACATTATTTCACGGCGGTCTAAGAATTGGTATTAGTAGACCAAAATTAAAATCCGTTATATAAAAATAAACGTTTTAGATCTCGTGAAAATTGGTGTTTTGGTTGTTACGTCAATGAACCTAGAGGAGTCGATTATGTGCAGTGGGAAAAATACGATTGAGAGAGACCTTTATAATACACATAAAGCCATAGTCTCACACACCTATTTCTTCCGCTATATAAATATTTTTAGTACGGCTGTGTTTCAGGCTGAGGGTGAAGGAGGTAGTGTCGTAGGATTCTGTGATGTCTTCTTGAGGTCACAACTTTGCAAGTGCATAACACTGTATTCCTTGTGTGTGTTTGTTTTTTCGAGAATCAATGGTGTACTTTTATGGACTACGCAGTGTTTATATAGCGATCAAGTCTGCGGGCGCAATAAAGTCTCCTTGCATGCGGCAGATCGCGTCGGTGCAAAATGAAGGAATTGCGTCGCAGACCGATCGCATAAAACTGTCTTTTGTGTAGTCCCTATAGGCGGCCTATACCTACAAGGAGGAATTGGTTGTTTACTGGTACTGCAGTATTCAAAACAGTATTTTAATTTCAGAATTTCATATATTCTACAATTTTGTAGTCAACTAGTTCACTTTTTACGTAACTAAGAAAACTGAGCGACCACAGACAATATTAATTTAAGACCAAAATCAAAGTCAATTCATTCGATCCACAGTCAGAAAGGGATCGCTCGTCGTATACCACATGATTGTGATTCGAAAGGCAAAGTTTATAAATAAAAACGAGTGGTGTTGGTGCAAGCGTGTGGGGCAACCGGTCGCGCCGCGACTTGTAGTTTTATGTAACTTGTTAGGTACAGTCAGTCTTAATAAATCAGTATGAGTTGATCGCTTTGCACCGAAATTTTATATAACGTGAGGTCAGCTTTTACTGGTTAAGGTAAACCGCTGCGTTGACTGTACGAGTTACGCCACGCTGGTCGCTGCTCGGTCCGAGTATTATAATAACGAAGCTTCATGTAGAATTTTGCCCACAAATGTTGAGTCCACCTTGTACACCTACTTGCCTATTTTGTCTTTCATGTCATCTCGATCGCAATTCAGTTTCAGTCATTTTTAATCGTATGTTGTTCTTGTAGGAATTGGCAAACCTACACAATTTAAATTATTTATTCATCATTAAAATTAAATAACTATTGATTGGTTGGCAAAAAGTTTTTTAAAACCGGCCCACGCGACAACGAGTAATTGATAACCTTTTTCCTAATGAATTTGATTGATTGAGTATTTTTCTAAAATAATCATGGATGAATAATTCTAAAAATAATGTGAATAATACTAAAAATGAAATCATTCAAAATTATGAGTCTCGGACTAGAAAGAGATGAAATCATTCAAAGTTATGAGTTTCGGACTAGAAAGAGATGAAATCATTCAAAGTTATGAGTTTCGGACTAGAAAGAGATGAAATCATTCAAAGTTATGAGTTTCGGACTAGAAAAACCAACTTTCAAAATTGTCGACCACGGCACCTTTTAAGATTTCATGGTCCAATTCTTATCTCTCTGACGCTGATCAAGTTTTTCTCCTCATTTTACATGCATCAAATCAGTTTACCGGTATGAGCGATGTGCCATTCGCGGAATCTTTCCGCTGATTCAAAGAATCGGGTTAACATTAGCACTCCACTTGACTCACGAAGGTCCACTGAAGCGACCGGGAACGGTCTCATGTCAAAACTTAAGGCCTCAATTCTACTAAAGTTGACATTTAACGACTTTATTCATCCAATTGTAAATTTGTTGGTACAACTTTAATTTTAATGTTTAAAAATCTTAATTATGTAATAGAATTAACTGTCTTATGGTGTTCCTTATCAATATCCTAATAAAACAGAACGAAAAATGGTATAATTTTACTATTGATATACAATTTAGGTACGATCCTATTAAAATTAGCGCATTTTGTTATTTTTTAGCACGGAATCGGGGCGCTGTCTACGCCTTTTTAGCTCCACGGGGTTTATGGCAATGCAAATAAAACGGATGCATTCCTCTTTTGCATCCTTTAAAAGTTCAAATCATATGTATACAATGCTTTCTGAAGAACAGAGGGATTCAAAATAATATTTACTAGTTACAATCGACCAATTGGTACGATAGTTTCTTAATTTGTCGTCCCATAAGCTGCTACGCGCCATCATCAACTTCCACTAAACAATAAATATTTACCTATTGTAAAGTTTCGCGGAATACCAAATGATAACTTTGATGCTGTTATCCGCAAAGGATTGACAGAATACGGAGCAGTAAGTAAAACGTAAGAAAATCTTGGCTGATAGACTCACCTCACAATTTTGGGCAAGCCAGAGGGTGATACCGGGACCTAAACTGCCTACCTGTTTTCTTAATTATGTCATTAAGTTGAATATGTCATTAATTATTATATTATGATTTCAATGTTTAAAACTTATTTAAAATATTTAGAAGTTACAGATAATTGACAATACTCTGTAACCAATATTGTAGTAAAGATATTTTGAGTTTCAGTTTATAGATCTGTACGATCTTTTTTGTCTTGATAAAAGTAACAACATTAATATTATTGATAACTTTATTGATCTCTTCAACCTAGATTTAAGGGTTCATATTGAATAATTAAATGATGATTTGGCCTCAATCTAGAAAGAAAGATTATTTGACAGTAAATAAAATCAACAACCGATAACATAAAATCTTAATCCTAGTGCCAAATAGCATTTTTCTCAAAATAGATCATAATCGGCTTACGTAACGTACTGGATAATTTACGTAACTTGCCGGGACATTCGGAGAAGGATTAAAGACTCGGAAGCCGGGATGCGGCTCGCGAGACCCCGGGGTAATAAGTCCCGATTCATTATTCAGTTTCACCTCTTCGATTAAATAATTTGAGAAGTTGACATAATTAGTTTATAATAAGCCACATATTCATATTAAATCTTTACTATGTATAGGTATTATTAAGCCAAAGAGTTTGTTTGAATGCGCTTATTTGGTAGATATTTTAGTGTTAGATAGCCCATTTCATGTTACGAAATAATAAAAATTATATATCTTATGTAAGACTCAAAAGAGCGGAACACCAAGGAAGAATGTTTCAAAATCGGGGGATTTTTTCCTATTGAAAGCTCCGTGCGTGCGCTGCGTTACTGTTAAAGTTTCGCAAGAATCTTGAATCACAGAATTGTTCTAAAAAAGTTTGCGATGACATAATTATATCTATATTTCAGGTTAGCTCACTATAGTGAGGATTTTTATGCTAATTAAATATGTTCTAGAATAATAATAATAATGCATCATTTGCGAAGATGATTTTATAAACATAATATTAATCCTTATCCAACTCTATATAAATGAAGTGCAGATTATAGTTAGTGTTAGCAAAAAGTCTCTGTACCACGCGGAGGAAGTCGTGGCCAAAAGCTAGTATAACATATTTACACATTTACGTGTGCGACTCGATGGCGTAGCGTGTGCGTTCGATTGACGATATTGCGAGTAAAGCAACCATGGCAATGGTCGGCCATTGGCTGAATTACTAAAATATTGTCTCAAGTCTCTTCTTGCTTCATGTAATCATTAATCATTGGACTTTTAAATGTACTGAAAAGATTCTAACGTTCCCGAAGTATCAGGCAACAGATCGAGCGACACTCCTAAAGATTGTTATTTCATTGATTAATGATTTAGCCAATATTAGGTTAAGTCTCTCTTAGGGATAAGATTGGAAATGTTTCAATCTGTAGGAGAACTGAAGTTACCAATATAGCCCGCCCGAACGGCAAGTTGAAATGGCAGTGGGCTGGTTACCCATGTCGCAGAGCCTTTGGAGCAGACAGGTTCTGGAGTGGAGACCGCGTCTTGGCAAGCGTAGCGTAGGATGCCCTCCGGCCCCATGGACCGATGACTTTTGAAAAGTCCCTGGTGGAGGCCGGATGAGAAAAGCAGAGGACCGGGCGCAAAATAGTGGAGACCTATTTTCAGCAGTAGAATGCGATAGGTTGTAGAGAGAGAGAGGTACCTGATAAGGGCTAAATCTTTACTTAGACTGAGACTTTTGCTAGTAGACTTTTGTTAGTAGAGTAACTTAACTATAAAGATCAGGAGCTAACGAACTGTGTCAAACTAAAATAGCGAAATCGATAGACGTTCCTATTTTGCGGATATAAAACCAGCTCTTCGATTAAATACCTTCCTATTCCTATTCAACCTATCGCAGTCCACTGCTGGACATAGGTCTCCCCCATTTCGCGCCAGATATCCCGGTCCTCCGCTTTCCTCATCCAGCCTCCACCAGCGACCTTTCGCAAGTCGTCGGTCCATCGGGCCGGAGGGCGTCCTACGCTACGCTTGCCGAGACGCGGTCTCCACTCCAGAACTCGTCTGCTCCAACGGCCATACCTTATTAATGTATAATCCTTGAATTTTTTTTTACTGATAATAAGCAGTATATATTATAAGAATTATTGGCGCAACTGATATGCGAGATATTTTGTATCAAATACTCAATGCTCAATGTTTTTTTCACTCATTCATCAATCTGTTGCATAAGCCTTCCAAGTTTTGCACTGAAGATTTAAGTTCCCCACTTTAGATTCTTACACTATACTTGCCAAGAATCTAAAAAGTTCTCTATTACCTGTTGGGTGCATTTAAACTTTTGAAAAAAATCCGCAGCTAGACTTTAATGTCTCCATTGCGCATATTTGCATGTTTTAATGAATTCGTCTTTAAGTATTGTGGGATGTTTTACGTAAAGAGCTTTGAAGAATGTCATAACCAAAGAGTATGTAAAGTACATCAACGTTGTTTCGGACTAGTATTGCCAGGTCCGATTTGTTTTCAATCGGCATATGAGAAAAAAATATTGGTATTTAAGGTTGCTTATCGGGATAGTTAACAATAAAAAGATGTGATGTGATAGCGTCCTATTCAAGTACAAATCGAGACGCTATTTAGGACCCATAGTACAAGTTCTTTGCTTAAATTGAGGCTAGATGGCGCTGTTTTGAATGGTTGTGGATATTTTATGTACTCTATTTTAACATCATATCCAATCAAAAATCACTACGTATATGTTTTTAGAGATGTTTCCGATAGGTAGAAGGTACTGGAAACGCTCAGTAGCATTGCCATTTTGTTAGAGCGTCATTGGTGTGGACTGTTCCCTTCCGATCTGGAGGGCGCAGCTTCAAATCCCGCCACGTACCAATGTGTTTTCAAATATTCGAAATTACATTTACGTTTATACATGCGATTATATATTATACGACGAGATTCAAAGGTTGTGCGTAAAGTCGGCCAATACCGCACTGGGCCCGCGTGGACGGCTAAGACCCATACACCAGCATGCAGGTAGGCTCGTGCCCCTCGGTGGGGACGTTTTATGAGCTGATGATGATATATTCTTATATATATTATGGCAAAACACACTGTTGATGAGGCGATACTGGGTCAAGCAGTGGACTGTCACTGACCATTCATGTAAGTGAGATATTTAAAATATATTGGCACTTAAGACCGCGTTAGTACAGAATGCATTCCGAATCGATTCCTTAAGAACTCTACATTTGTCTAACTCCAAAAGCTGTAAGGGGCTACCAAAATAATTAATATGTATGACCAAGCTTCGTGGTGTAATTTGTTTTACTTACAGTAAGTAATCGCAATATGACCTCATAGCGCCATGAAACTGTCTCTTATTTCGATACGTAAACCACCAAAGGGTGACGTCACAGATGTCTACCCGTGTTGACTCATGTCATTTCATACTATCATACTGATATGGTGCCCGCAAATAATAATAATAAATATTTATTCCATGTAACGCACTCATTTCAAAATTATAATTAACAATATCTAAAAATGTATCCATTATCAAATCACGAATATTGTAAAGTATATAAAATATTTAATAATAATCACGTAACGTCCGAGGAATTCAATTCAAAAAGAAAAATTGGTAATTATCACATAGTGATTTCAATTTATTTCGAATACAAATAAAGGAAGAAAAATTAAATAAAAAAGATAAAAATTTAGACTTAGTACAAATTTAGCTGTGTTAGCTATTTCAGGACCTAAACAATCAGGTAAGCAATCATTGTCGAACGATACACAGAAAGTGCACCAGAAATATGTTGTTGCACTCGAGTATCGAGTGGTTGAGTCACTTGTCCTTCTACTGTCATTCGGTGCAATAAGAGTCAACTGACGCACTGCAACAAGACTGCAACTGCTACTTTTTCTGTCTAGATACGTATTAGTACGTTTAATACACACAAAAAGCCTTTTTTGATGACTAATTCTGTATTATGTTTGAGAGCTGAACAAAAGTGTAAAGGTTGGTTCATGTACTCTACGAACAAACATTAAATTTGTCAAATGTGCATGAACTTCTATGTTTGTCTTGTACTCTGTGTAAAACGTAATGTCATGATATAAAACAAAATAGAGTAAATAGTTTATTTTTTCAATGTAATTATATTTTCCGTTATTTTGTTTCCATAGTTCAATCTTACTTTGCCGCTAGATGGCGCTGCGTGAATGCCAGTAGATATTTTTTTGATTATTCTGAAATAATCCTGTTTTTCAACGTAACGACAATAATGTACCGTGTTTCTACTAAATAAATAATGCTATCCGGATAAACGACCCATTAAACTAGAATATTATTAGCTACAAAAGGGCTTGTCTGGATATAAATTAAGGATGAAAGTAAATGAACTGATCGCTCTCGTCTTCATAATACGAAACTAAGTTAACTTCTTGAATTAAGACTTTGTATTAAAAAATCTATTATGACTATTCGTGGACTAAATTGGGTAAATACAGCCAGTCTGGCACGTAACGGTTAATGATCGATAAAGTGGTCAGCACTATACTTTAGCGCAGGTCTCGAGCCTCAATTGCTTACAGACAATGTCCGGATTAGGTTTGTTTAGTCCAAAAAGTTAAATGCCAGCAGCAGTGTATAGATAGATTAAGAGAATTTGACATCCATCTGCTACCCGCCACGTTAACCAGGTCATCTGTCCATCTGGTTGGGGGTCGGCCTAAGCTTCATTTGTCGTTACGTGGACGCCATTCGAGAACCTTTCCGCCCCATTGGCCATCGGTTACCCGCACTATGAGTCCTGTCCACTGCCACTTCAATTTTCTAATCCTCTGGGCTATATCGGTCACTCTAGTTCTCCTACTTGTTTCGGATTTTATCGCGTACCTTACATAGCCTTCTCCATAGCACGCTGAGCAACCTTGAACCTATTCAAGAGGCCCTTAGTGAGTGACCACGTTTCGCTTCCGTATGTCACTCATATCTGACAATACACACTGGTCAAAGACCTTCGTCTTGAGACACTGAGGTATAGACATTGGACATTCAAGAAAGATAAATAAAAATGAATAAAAATATTTATTTTTGGCGTTCTCTTAGGGAAATTTATTTCAGGCAACCAAATAAACAAATCATTAAAACAATAAAGGGCAGCTGACTACCTAAGAAAAGTATTTAGGTGAAAATAAAATTGAATCATTGTAAATGTTGATTGATACGGTTATGTTATAACATACAAATGGGGGCGCGATATAATTTATTTATTATTCATTAGTTCACCAACATAATACACATCGAATCAATACATATGTATATATATAAAAACACGAAGACACAAGCTAAATGGTATTACAATTATAGGTGAAGCACACGCTTATAACAACCACCGACAAAATAAGGGAAAACTTTAGAAAATATATACTAAATGAGAAGATACAAACAAAATAACATTAAATACACTTTTCTTTTGAGAACTTAAACATAATAAGACACAAGTTTAGTAGAAAATAAAAATATATTGCTTCTTGCTCAACACATTTTTAAAGCCACGAGCATCAGTACCGAATATATCCAAGTCTTTGGACTAGCTAATAATTAATTGCACTTAATAATAGCCAAAACGCCATTTAGTTTGCCAAAATCTCTCAAACTTGTGTAAAGCTACGCTTATCCCACAGCAGCTAGACTAGTTCATATAGCGAACCATTTACTATTTGATACCTAAAATTTACATGATGAGTGGACTTTTTGATATATACATACATGGTGGGCAAACAATCCGTCGGACGTCAAAGAGTAGGTAAATACAGGATTTATAAACCTGTTTACATCATACGCGCAGGGCTGCGAGACAGGGTTGGTGTAATTGACCAAGTGACTGTTCCCTGTGGCGTATCTTTGAAGGTTAGACCACTGAGGCTTTACTAAATTTTATGACGCCAGTAAAATTTTCGACAGCAATATTCTTTGTGCAATATTAGCTACAGCTAGACCCCAAACCAGAAGAGCGCTTTGACAGAATTGTATTGACATAAGCTGAGTGGCAATTGTTTCGGAAGCATTCAACAGGACGTCCACATGTGGAGTACTGTTCTCATCTCTGGGCAGGTGCCTCTTAATACCAGCTTGATCCATTTGACGCATGCTGTCCGAAGTCATATTATCTGCTTGGGTCTGGTCTTCGTGGCAGTCATAGTCATGACAACTCGCAAGGTTAAATATACCTATAGTCTGTTTTTTTACTCGTGGAGTAATTTGACATTTCCAGTGTTGCACAGTTCTGACTGTTTTTTAATAGTGATTTACTTCAATCGGTAAATTAGAGACTGACGATTTTATTTTATGATGTGATATAAATTCTTGATTTATAAATGATTTCCACATATTTCTTATGAAAATTTAGTTGTGTTTAGTGACAAAAAATTTGGGTGACCAGTATTGACAAGTCACGTTGCAAATCTTGTGAGGAACAAAGGTAAATAAAGGTAAAACCTTTCGTATTCATATTTATCGTTACAAAAAGGTAGATGTTTATTTCTTCATTTACTTGTGCCCCAAAAACGACTGTACCGGTTTCAATGAAATTTGGGATGGATGGAACTAAACGTGACCGCGATATCCACATGGAAATAGGTACTTAGACTAAATTGAGTTAAAATTAAATAAACTTAAAATAAAACATAGTGTTTTAATTTCAAGAATATAAACATTTGTAATTATTGATTGTAAAAAAAAAAAAAATTGCTTGTGCAAATATTTGTTTAGTTCAATTTTACGATATCCGTACTAATATTATAAATGTTAGCGATGAGTAACGCTGTCTGTCTGTTTGTTACGCTGAACGATTTCATTGAAATTTGGTATGTATCTTTTAAAAGTGGGGAAGGGGATATTATACCGGAAATTTCAGAGTTTTCAAAGGTAGGTTAAAGATTCATATGCAGTATAAATCTCATGAGTAAATACAGAATCTGTTTTTTTACAAATCCACCCCCAGTCTTAAAAAGTATGAGGGAACTTGACAAACGAATTTTCGCAGTTTTTAAGGTAGGAAGCTAAAAATCAGTATACAGACCATCACAAAAATATGCGGTATCATTTGCATTTTCCAAGTTTACCCCTAAAGCCTTAAAAGTGGGGTGACAATTTTAAATAGGACTTTTCGTAGTATTCAAGGTAGGAAGCTAAAAATTGGCATGCAGACTTTTCCCTTCGACAAAAAATGAATCAATTTTTTTTTGGAAATTGACCCAGAAAGCCATAAAAGTGGGGCGGGAGGAAGGATTTAATATGTGACTGTTCTCTGTTTTTAAGGCAGAAAGCTAAAAATTGGTATGCAGACCACTTTCATCGACAAAAATATACGGCGACATACGGAATGAAAACACCGACTTGCGCAAGCCTGCGATGAGTTTCAAAGATTGTGCGTGAAGTCGCCCAATCCACACTGAGCCCGCGTGGACGACTGCCCATACACCCTTTAGGTGTAGGTTCGTGCCCCTCGGTGGGGTTGTATATATCATTGTATATTCATTATATGAGATACAATAATTACAATGTATTATATATTATGGTATATTCTCTGTAACCACACCCCTAGATTGGAGCCGTTGCACCGAAGCCGAGGAATATGTTTTCCGGCGGTAAACACTACGAAATTCTGTCTCGGGATTTTCATTTATTGGCCAGTTGATGGAGTTAAACAGCGATTTAAATACCACTCTATTTTTGGCTTAGGACGCAAATATTGATGTCCGACTTCAAACGGTTTAGTTGATAAACAGTTCTAGATACATTTATGGGGTTGCCGTTTATTTTGGCGATAATTCAATGTTGAATCCAAAATATGTCAATTAAATGATTAACAGTGAAGTAACACTGTCTTATATCTTTACATAATACTACGTGTACTATGTAAAGTAAAAAGAGTGTAACTTTGGGTGAGGTTTGTATGTATTTGTTAAAAAATATAAACCTTAAAAACAACGTTCTCCTGCAGGGCGCTGGCCTTTCCGGTCTGCATAGTAATGGGGCTATTGGGCTGTGATCCACTAAAAGGATTGTTGGATGTTTACAATTATCATACGAAGAAAATAGCTGGGTCTTCGGATTCAAACCCATGACCTACACAAAAATCGATCGAAATTTAACCCCCAAAACTTCATCGGAACTATCAGTATGAATATAATAAATCATTAAAGTCAAGTCAGAGAGAGATATCGCAAATTGACAAATAAATATTAAATTGGCTCCCTTGATTAGAACCCTTGTGGCAAAATGACTTAAGATTTCAGAGTCTTGTAATATTTTATGAAGTTCCAAAATTGGGTTTGACATTTTTCGGATGCCGAGTCCGCGGCCCCTAATTAACCCTTCAGGTAGGTTGACATCAATATATTTTTATTACTACATAAAATGACACGAAACGAGTTGCATTTCATATAAGCTTTTCATGATAACGGAATTTTATTTTGTTTAATTTTCTCACGTATTTTGTGTGATATTTCGTTCTATGTTTGTGTTATTAAATTATAAAAAATTTAATTCCCTACATTAAAGGTATTGTGAAAATGCATATCTACAGCTTCAAAATCGGTGGGGAACTGTATCTAAGCCATAAATAAACCCTAAATATTATTAAATCGTACGCAGATTTACTCATCCTTCTTATAATCATTCTTATCACATCCAAAATAGTCGTGATAGCAAATGTAGTAATATACACTATTAAATAGAAAGCCACGGTACTACTTCTTTTATGCAATAGGGGCAAACAAATGAGCTTACGGTCCTCCGATCGAAAGGCACGAAAAATTTGTTACAAAAAAATGCTTCAAACTTTTTGTGTTTGTGGGTGGCTGTTATGAAATCATTATCATCATCAGCTCATTAAACGTTCCCACCGAGGGGCACGAGCTTACCATAGCCGGGTGTAAAGGCCTATGTCGTCCACGCGCGAGTGCGGATTGGCCGAAGGTCATGCACAATTCTTGAATCTCTTCGCGGCAGATTTCCTCAAGAGGTTTTCTTTCATCGACAGAGCGTCGGATAAATGTATATAATTCCGAAAATTCCAAAATAGATTGTTACGTGGCGGGATTTGAACGTTCACTCTCCAGATCGGAAGGTAACACTCCAACCAATGAGCCACCGAGCTCGATGTTTCCTCACGATGTTTTCCTTGACCGTCAGATCGGTGATAATATATGTAGAGTGAATATTCAGTCTGAAAGTCGTCGAAATAATGTAAAACATTTCCTTTAAATATTTTAAGGGGTTTAGATAGTAAGTAATTAAAATTTGGCTAAATAACGCGCACTGCATGGCACAGGCCTTCCCGCATAGCATATATGGGGAGATTGGGGCGAAACCCATCACATGGATCCAATACAAATTGGTGGAGATCTTCCAAAGATAGGCTTAGCGTGCCCTGCGAGCCACGGAATCATCTTTCTTTTCAGACAATCAGGCAGGTGGTTCAGTCTGCAATATCCTAACCAAACTGGGAAAATCGCACAAAGTGGCTTTCACTATGTGGTCTCCACACGGGATCTGAAGCCACGACCCACTACTATTACTGAACGCTCTATATCACGGAGGCAGTTTGTATGTATGCATTTTTAAATACACTACATTTTTACCATAACAATATTTTAATAAATTACATGAAATAAAAAAAGTATAATTATCATCATAATCAGCCCATTAAACGTCCCCACTGAGGAGCGCGAGCCTACCCGAAAAGGGTGTATAGGTCTTAGTCGTCCACGCAGGTCCAGTGCGGATTGGCCGACTTCACGCACAACCTCTGAATCTCTTCGCAGGCGTGCGCAGGTTTCCGCACGATGTTTTTCTTCACTGTAAGAGCGTCATAACATAGGTACATATAATTTCTAAAATTCGAAACCACATTGGTACGTGGTGTGATTTGAACCTGCATCCCCCAGAGGCAAAGACCGTTCAACATCGCACACGATTGAGCCACCGACGCTCCAAAATAAAGTATAGGTATACTAAGTTTTGATATTTTGCAAAGTTTTAATATATAAGTAAAACAAAACACTTTATTAGAGCAAGAAACAATAAATATTAGCTTAATACCTACTCATATCGTGAAAGTAACAATGGCACATATAGATACCTCACTATGACTACCCTTCTTGAAAACGCACTGCCAAAAACAAAAGTATTGTACGAATCGAACTAGCAACTCTCTACAATACAATTTAGGTACTTACCTAACATCAGTCGTTACCTACTTAACTACTATCTCTATTTTTGTAAAAAGCCTAGTTCTCTATCAACCGTTTAACCATCGAAAAATAAACAAAAAGTAGCCGTTTGAATTGCATGAGGTCTGATGAAGTTACACAAGTATAATAATAGAAGGCAGAGGCTTGCACCAAACTGTTACCCTTGGGCAGTGCCCCGCCGACCGACGCGACCCCAGCGCCCTCTCGCCCTCTCGTCCTTGCACACCCTCCGCTATTGTACTAGCGCCACCTATATTGCTACAGTATACACGTAAACGAATTCGGCTTAGGTACTGCGTATTGCGTTTTACTAAAGTTTTCTTTGAAATTTAGACGGTAACTTTATTACGTCTTTGGTTATATGATATTTTAGTTTTGTACTTTAGACCACTGCTGGACTAATCGTCAAAGTTGGTAAGGATTGGATTTAGGAGTATCTGTAAAAAGTAAGATTTAATTACCCGTAATTAAATCTTACTTTTACGGTTATATCACCGTTATTTGCTCGTGTGTTCGCGGAAAGACAAGAGAAAATCTGGAGTTTTTTCCCGACAATCAGATGGCACGTATGGGAGAATATAGGTACTAAATACACTTGTATTTAGATCTGAAAATAGATAAGTAGTGTCTTAAAACGACATTTAACAGGTCACCGGGCTAGATGAAATTATTAGTTTGTCTTACCAAAAGTATTAGGTAAATATACTATTTACAGAGTTAAAGAAGGCACAGAAAATATTTGGTTTTTATCTAGTAAATAAGTGCTCCTGTTTATTATATTTAAGAATATATTGCAGCATAATATTCGACAGTCTTTTTCCTCTGTAAATATTATGTTTATGTTAATATATCATTTTTTTGTGCTTTATTAATGATATAGTACTTTGAAATGATGCATATATTTACTTTACTGTGTGCTGTTAAGAAATTAAATGTCATTAATATTTATTTATCAGTTTCTTCAATTTCGGTAAATCTCTGAATAAGAAACAATAAGACCATAATTATATCTCCAAATCTTGAATCTTTAAGCCCATTTGGGACAATAAGTGTCCCACCAGGGACCAGCCTTCCTTCGGTTTGACAAACTGGACTTTTACCAAGAGTCGTTTCTCTGTCGGGTATTTTTTGAATTTAACTATACGATGTTTGTGTATCTTTGAGTTAATATTTTGCTCATTTATTTATTTGAAACAAGTATTTGGTCCATGTTTTCGTCTACGATGATGGCCTTCAGTATTTTGTATAAATTTACATTGAAGTTTTGCAAAAGTGGTGCGATGTGTATTTGTGGTTTGTTTCATGTTGTTTGTTTGACTGTATTTTACTAAAAGTAATTTTGGTTACTTATTTACGATGCAGACGGGAAAGCTTGTACATACAACGTTTCCCTGTTTCCATTATTTGATTAGTTCCAAATTTGTTTTAAAGTAGCTAGCGCTACGTAGACCATTACGTAGATGCTGACGAGAGCCCGTAAATGGCCACATCAGCTCGTCGCAATTATGGTTTAAAAGTGCATTGTACATTATGCACAACAGCTGAGGCCGCGTAAACAATTTCTGTTTAATTTAATTTTTTTATTCATTCCACAATAGTCTATGTACATTCAGTAACATTTTTTTTTTTTTTTTTTTTTTTTATAGTATAGGGCAACGAGCACAGATCACCTGAATGGAATGAATACTGCCGCCATGGACATTTGCAACACCAAAGGTACTACAAGATGCGTTGCCGGCCTTTTAAGAAAGAGTACGCTCTTTTCTTGAAGTTTGCAGGTCGAATCTGTCCGGAAAACCGCATGCGGCAACTCTATTCCACAATTTTGTGGTGCGGGGCAGAAAGTTCTGTTAAAGCGCACTGTAGTGCTTTGCCAACTGTCAAGGTGTGGGGTGGTAGAGTGCCGCGTAGATCTATGGCGGAAAGAGGCGGCAGGGATCAGACCGAACAGTTCCCGAGCATCCCCATGGTATATGCGATAGAATGCATAGACTTATTGTGTTAGTAACATTATAACTTAAGGTCTATCTATTAGTACAAAGTACAAATCAAAATAATACATGCCAAAAAAATAAAATATATTAAATAAAATAAAATAAATAGACATTGCACGAGGAGTTTTAATTTGAATGGAATTTGTTGGATGGCATTTCTGCATTCGAAATAATTTGATGAAAGTTTCACTAATTTTGGTATATAGCTATAATGAACAACCATTTGGGCTTTGATAAACAATAAACTAATCATTTAAGTAACAAATACATACAAATTCAATGAATTAACCAGTGTGAAAAAAACACGGAATCATCATCAATCATCATAGACATATCCCATTTGGTGTAGCGGTTGAGACTTCGGCTGCTACACTAAGGGTTCCGGGTTCGATCCCCGGACAGTACAAACATTTGTTTCCATGAACATGTATATTTGTAATGGTCTGGGTTTTTTTTGTATAATATGTAGGTATTTATAAAAAAAAATATTTAAGTGTGTTTATCCGTTGTTTAGTACTCATAATACAGGCTTCACGCTTAACTTGGGGCTAGATGGCGCTGTTTGAATGTCAATCAATATTTATTATTATTATTTCTTAGATTGAGTGATTATTGTAACAAAAGTCCACATGAAACATGTAAGTTTTTTGAGTTGCTATTTTTTTATTAAAAATACAAATCATAAGGCTCGTTCACACAGCCCACCTTTATTGAATGGGCTAGTTTTTACGCTTGGCGCCTCTCTTTTTCCCGCTCATTGACTACCGTGTAATTGAATAAAAGTTTTTATTTCTTGTGCAGAAACGGATACGGTAAGTGTCTAATTAAGCGCGTAATGGGAATCTGACAATCTATATTGATTTAAACCATTAGAGCTGGCTTATTAATGACCACATTCATATGTTTAATGCTGACGTGAATATTGTGACACTTTTTTCATTTGTTTTCATTGTACATCTTACAAATTTGCTTTAACAGCCCGTGACAGTTCTCTGTTAAAACATTAACCATAGTCTCTGACATAGATTTCTGTTGAATGCTAGATGACAGTCCGAACTTACGGCTTCTTTCGAAGCAGAAGGTGCATTGTAGAAGGCCTAGATAAAGCGGTTGCCGGACATAAATTAAGAATAATCAGGTATTTGCATGGATATTGTCTTAATTGAGGATTATTTTCAAATTGCCAACACCAATCATTCCAATGTTTTATGTATGGTAATACAGCAATATGACGTCACTTCTATGTTTTGACTGACGCAATTTTAAAACTATCTTATAATTAAAAAATCTACGAGGTTGTGTGGTGATGATCAACAATGTTGTTGGGAATTAAAATAAGTGCTTTATATATACCTATATATTGAAATAAAACATGTTTTAAGTTGCTTTTAGCACTAGCTAGCTTAATGTCTTTATTAAGTTATTGCTAAAAGCGTATTATCTCTGGTGTGCTACCAGTGCGTGTCAAACATTGCTAACAAATTGTAAGATATCAGCAGATTAAGTCTTCAAGCGAACTTGTTTGAACTCTTTTGCGCTGCAGCAGTTTTTACTGCCAAGAATTAAATTTTAAAGTCTGACGAGTGCAAGCGATAAAGCGCTTGATAACATCCGCTGAGTTTAAATAAAAATTTTGACACCGAATCCATGGCACACTCCGCGCTGCGCATTTTGACACCCCGTACCACGAAACGTCAGCTCTTTCACTGTTGTTTTCGAATTCGTAGGGAGTTGAAATTACAGTTACAAATTTGGTTTGTACTGGAATGGTTCAAAGCCTATTAAAAATATCTGCATAAATTTAAAGATTGATAATGCGTCATAGGTATACAATCATGTTTTTTTACTATAAGTAGCTAATTATTTTTTGTAAGAAGCTAGTTTCAGTAATAACAGGTTTCAGATATTTTTAATTCTGGTTTATTGTTGACTTTGGAAATAGCATTGCCACAATCGGAAGGAATAAAACCCACTTTGACATTCGGTGTCACAAAACGAATGTACCTACATATGTACTAAATGTATTCGTATCTCCTAAATTACATTTCTCTTGAAATTGTTTGAATACTGTGACTTAAAAATATTTACAAAGTTGGTCAGAAATAAGTTAACAACTAAGCCAATATAAAGTCAACAGTTTCTTTAATAAATTATTTTTGAGACATTTTTGAATCGTCAATCAAAAAAAAGTTCAAATCTGAATTTACCGGTTCGGAGAGTTGATATTCTCAGTATAAGAAGACTCCAACAAAAACTCAGTAGTTACTCTATATCATTGGCGTGCATAGAGATTATGAGTAGAGTATGCAAAAAGAGTGACACTAATCACATGTACAATAAATAATTGATTGCAGTTGATGACAACCAATCGCCTATGGTTTCAAATCTGTTATGGAAAATGGTCGAATAAGTGGGAATCATTTAATATGTCGTGCGATTTACCGGGATAAGCAGTGCATACCCTGTGCATTTTGTCTAGATGAACAGGGTATGCACTGCTTGTTTACATATATGGAGTGCACGCCACTGCTCTATATAATTAGGCAACTACTTTTGTCAGTAATACAAAATAAACCCCGAAACGGACTATAATGTGTCTTGTAACACTAACTTGTAACAAAAAATTATATACATAGTAGACATTCAATAATTTCTTTGTATAGTACCGTACCGCAGATTGCGACAGTTCGCCCCGTTCTCATGGTACAGAGCGGTTCTTTTTCTTGATGCATCACAAACCGGTCGCCATCGCGGCGGCCGTGGACGGTACGCAAATGTCGGGTACCTCACGATAGCCGGAATGTTCCATCCAGTTATATGCTGTTAGTTACGAAAGAAAGAAACAATTTTAGTCGGAGCATTTGGTACATAATTGTTTTTAAATGTATAGAATATATCCAGTCACATATATACAACGCCACCTAGCTCCAATTTTATTGAGGTGCAATATCCACTAACATTAACTTAGTGCAATCTAGCTCTAATTTAGCGAGGTGCTTGTAGTATGGATGGATACTAAACAACGAGGACAATTACATTTATGTTATTATTTATTAGAGCGTCGGTAGCTTAAAGAGCGTCGGTGGCTCATTGGTGTATTCTGTTGCCTTTTGATCTGAAGGGAGCAGGTTCAAATCCGGCACGTACCAATGTAATTTCGAGTTTGGAATTATGTACGTTAGATCGACACTCTGACGATGAAGGAAAACATCATGAGGAAACCTGTGCACACCTACAAAGTGATTCAAATAAGTTTTGCGTGAAGTCGGCCAATCCGCACTGGGCACGCGTGGAAACCTTTACGGTAGGCTCGTGCCCCTCGGTGAGGACGTATAATGAGCTTATGAGTATATATCTATATTGTAAATACATATGTATTAAAAAGATCATACAAATGAAAACAAGAAACGTACATGCTGAAAAATGCGGTTCGAACCCGGAATCCTTGATAGTAGTCGACGTCCTCTACTAGTATATCAAATGGGTCGCTCGTCTCATATAACAATTTCTCCTGTCTGCCTTTAGCGAAGTTTTGATGCGGACTAGGTGAAACAAGTACTTTGATAGTAAGCTGGTGTAACTTAGCATCGTAACGTCACTAGTGACTAGTCGGAAAAAACTATATCAATGCCTATTGAAAGGTAGAGCTGTGACAGTCATCGTCAGCAGCTTATAACGGCCCACGCAGGGCACTGGTATTTCCGCATAGTATCATCATCATCAGCTCATTAAACGTCCCACCGAGGGGCACGAGTCTACCCGTATAGGGTGAATTGGCCTTAGTCGTCAACCGGGCTCAGTGCGGATTGGACAACTTCACACACAACCTTCGAATCTCTTCGCAGGCGTGCATGAAGGTTTCCTCACGATGTTTTCCTTCACCGTAAGAGCGTCGGATACGTACGGATATTCATTGGAATAACTGGAGTACATAGAGCACAGAAAAAACAAGTTGTCGTGTCTGTGGCAGGAATATAGTGCGTAAACGATGGCCGATAGGGCGGAAAGGTTCTCGAGTGGCGTCCGCGTAACGGAAAACGAAGCGTAGGCCGCAGACACATACCAGATGGACTGATGACCTGGTTAAGAAGGCGGGTAGCAGATGGATGTGAACTGCTAGGATTTCCGCGTGGAAATATTAGGGAAGCCCTCGTTCAGCAGTGGACATTTTAGGCTACAAAGATGATGTTGATGATGATAGATATGGGGAGACATGTGAAAGTACCTATATTGAAAAAAAAATAGGGGAATTGACTTAGCATTATTTTATATTAGTTATGCTTCAACATCGCATGAAAATCTTTATTACTTTATTAATAACATTTTATAAAAGTAGCTTAGTCAGTCAGTATTCGAAGTTGAAATAGCAACCAATAATGGGCAGAGCCGTTTGAAGAGTGCAGGTGTGACACTATAGTTTATATATACTTAGACCTACTGCGCGTGCGCAGGTGCCAATATGACACGCAGCCGCGCTAAAATGTACTTGATATACGGCCTGCACGCAATAATCAATGTAAAGTGGGCTTCTGAAAAAAATAATAGGTTTTGGCAAACAAATTACAACCCTTTTTAAATTCAATGTGTTATTAACCCGAAATAAGTGTTTTGGCAGGTTTTTCAACTATACTAACTAATTTAACAACAAAACGGGCAAGCTTTTTTTAAATTTGTTAACTTGATAATAAAAAGACAGCCCACCTCGTGTTAAGTGACCTGTCACCTAGGTAAGTGTTGTTACTAAATTATGAAGTGAAGATTGGCACTGCCTTTGTCACTCACATTTCGGATATCGCTTCGGGAAATCTAAGATAGCTCTCTACATGGCACGTTGAGTAACCCGAGCCTTAAAGACCCGTAGTGAGCACCCTCGTTATGCTTCGTTGTAATGAATGGTAATGGTGAGATATTTACTATAACATGTTCTTAAAATTTTAATTGAACTGCCTCCATGGTCTAGTCAGTGTTGGTTTAGATCGCTCCATGATCTAGGGGTCTGAGGTAAAACAGGTTGCCGGATTGCAGTATTGTGGTATCCTCCCCCTCTCTTCGGACTTCACACAAACCTATTATGTCCCAATGCAACCTGCCTAACTCCGTTTCTAGCTCTAATAGCTTTTCGTCAGTCCTCAGTGTGCGCGTGTTATATGTTGCCAGTTTTAAATGCCGTTGTTGTTTCTTTAGGTAGCCGGATCTCTGCCGGAGATTCTTAGCACCCCTTGCCCCGCCGTAACCGTGGCCGCTACCGTAGCCCGGAATAGCGGGCCGCCGGGACTAGGGCCAATTCTTACCTGCGTCTTCATTGGGGTAAATGCCATACTCACCACGCTTGGCAGGCGGGTTGGTGAGCGCAGAGATACGCCAGTACCTAAGTGATGCTGCTGCCCATCACTTGGTGGGAAATATTCCCTCTGTCGCCTTCTACGACACCCTAGGAAGAGTAGGGGTGGTGACAATCGTATTCTAGTCTGCCGTCACCACACGGCACGTGGGGTAGTATATAGTAGTAAAAGTCACTTACGCGATTTTCCTAGTTTAGTTAGGACAATGCATGCCGAATGACTTGAATGGCTGAAAAGAAAGATGATTCTGAGCTTTGAAGGGCACGTGAAGTCGTTAGTCAGCTTCTATCTTAAGGGTGATAGCCGTTACCAGCCACCAATTGGTACGGTGCCCGCCATCTTGGATTTTTTATGTTAAAAGTGAACACGACGGTCATGAAGCTCACCTGATGGGTAGTGGTACGCCTGACCAGGACAAAGCGGGCATTGAAGAAGACCAACAACTGATAGGCAGTTATTATTCTCCGCCCTGCGCCCGTTACCCGAGACAACAGATGTATGTTAGGTAGGTCTCTTATACATAGCTTTATAATGGTAGCTGTGTAATTGACTACTGGAATCCAAGCAATCTTGCTTAGTGCAGAGTCGCTACGTCTACAAGTGCATGTTTATGTCTCTATGGAAATAAAGATTACTATTATTATTTTAAATAATTAATATATATTAATTTCCCCCGCCCCGCCCCGGGTAATTTCACTGTCAAATGATTACGATTCGATCGCTGTCGCCATAGCGGCAGACAAAGTGCGTAAAGCATCTCAGAACACATGCAACGTGGTCGCTTTTCTCTCCAAACTTATACTAGGTTACCAAGCCCTCCACGTAACGCCCTAAACCGAGGTTTGCGTCCCACTCTAGGATACCCTTAGTCTCGTTCCGTGTTTTGGGCTGAGAGCCATCTGCGCTCGCCAATCGTCCAGTGAAGCTGTGAACGCTTCCTGCGGCTAACATCGAAAAGTCAATCCGAAAAGAAAAAAAGTTCAATGATCGTCGATACCTATAACCCGTGTGGCTCTGTGCAATTATTCCTCCGAGCCCGTGCAATATAACATAAACAAAACACTTTTTATGTTATTGTGTGCGTGTTATTTTGGTCATTTAAATGTATGTTTTTGTGTGTATGTTATTTTCGTAATTTAAATGTATGTTTTTATTTTTTTGTCGATCATAATTGCTTATTGTATGCCTAAATTGATTAAATGGATTTTTATTTTTGTTATCTTGTAATAAAGGTTGTCATTTTACTCGTCTAATCTAATAAGTCTGCGTAATGATCGGTCAGCCACGCGATTGCTTGCGTCTCCAGTTCACTTGGCTTGCAAGAAACCTGGGCTGGGAATACTACGACTGGGGAGCTTTGTGCATGACATCTGCAGCGACACGCAGTTCTGCATTTCACTTTTAAGTGACAAAAAAGTGTAAGTCAGTTTTTCCAATTTTAAGGAAAGTAATTCTTTGTGCTTGTATCGTAAGCAAAAGTAACATAATTAAAAAAATAAACAGATATCATTTTATTTTTTAAAGAAATTTGCCATTTTAGTTTAAAGAAAGGTTTACCGTGTAGTGAAGGAGGACTACAATACAATTAAAATTATCGCTCCAACTACTCCTGCTGCGATTAAAGGTTTTGGTGCCCCAGTACCTCAATCACTCAATGAAACTCAACGCAATTTTTATGCTGGTTTTCTAGGAGACTGTGATACCCAGGGGCTTATAGTTTTTTCTTAAAACAGTTAGTATGCACTCAATGTTACTTTGCCTTTTTTATACCATAAAACGCGAACTAATATTATAGCAATACTGTCTTAAGACACGATGGTAAGCCCCCTCATCATGTTTAAATTAAACTGGAATTATTGAACAACGGAAAAATCACATAGAAAATCCAGACCAATGCAAGACACAAATGTCTGTATTGCACGGCAATCGAACACGTAACCTTTAATGTAGTAGCTGACTTCTTCAACCGCTACTCCATATGTGACACAGCCTATATCTTTAAAATATAGATAATATGACGTTAAAAAGCTAGTACGTATAGCTACTCCACGAGAATTACCATTTTAAATTCCATCTGGCCATAATTCTTTTCCCATTGTTTCAGAGAAAGCTTATATTGTATTTGCATACATTACAATAATGCTCAAATTGGCATCAATTACAAAGTATGTATTGTATTTTAATTTATTTATAGTATGGTTTTTATAATTTTAATCATGTAGGGATTTATAAAAAAACCGTCATTAAGTCCAAAACTAAGCATTTAGCCTGTAATATGGGATCTAAACATCGTATGAACATACTTTTTATTTTTGTAAATACGTACAGAGAAAACACCCAAACCAATACAAACAGACATGTTCATGCACACAAATGTTTGCACTGTCCGGGGATCAAAAAGGGTAAGAAAACAAAAAGCGATATCAACAAAATTCAAAAAAAGCTTTGTATTTTATATTGGTTTATGAATTACACCAAAATTTGGATAAAACAAGATTTAGCCATCTTTAACAATCGATAGGGTTGTCGTAGCGCCGGCTATTTTGGAGTCGTACGGCGCGCGGATGATGAGTATCGCGCTGTACCCATGTGAGCAACAGTGAATTTTTTGTTTGAATGGTATCTTATTTCATTAATAAGGCTTTCGTAGTCTTTACCGACGGCTGAGAAATCTTGCCGTGTAAAACATTATTTTGGCTAAAGAGACTCAATGGGTACTCATTATATCTGGACAACGACGCCGAAGTGAACCCTAGAGAGTGAGTAATAGATACTCGAGCATAGTCAAATGTTAGAGAAGAATATCTGAAGTATGTATTCATGTCACGCAGGACGTCTTTATATATATACAGACTAATAAAGACAGTCCTGGATAGTATTCTTCAAGAGTCATAAAGAGAGGCAGCATGCTCTTAACAAGCAGAAAGCATTTATTATTAAAAAGGCACATCGAATGAAAACCAAACAACTCTAACCTCTGGTGCAGTACCAATCCACTGTAACAGCAAGAATTTTCCATCTCGATATTACATTAATGTATTGGATTAAAAAAGGAGCAATAAAACGTCGCACAAAATCATCAGCGAAAAGAGCGGGAAAGTTCCCCATGCCATATTGGACCCCGTTCCATTGTGCCGTGCCACGCCACGTGCGCCGCACATCTGCCGAGCGGTGACACCCTCCGCCACGGACACATTTCACAGCCAGCGTACGCAACGTCTAACCGGGCTTAAATTACTCTGAGCCAAAGACGCGCTTTTGTTTTTTTTTCTGTGGCATAAAAAAAGGAAACCTGTCAAATAAATATTGATTATGGAAAAAAAAAATACTGGTGTACTAGCCGGTGTTAGTAACATTGTATTATTTTTAAAGATATAATTGCCATGCGAGTTGCCATGGTTTTTTGTACATAAGAAATAAACATGGAACCTCATTCCCAGAAGCTAAAGATGTGATAATCATTATTGGATAATTGTGATGGAAATGCGATGTTAATAAGTAAAAAACAAAAGCTTCCTAATAAAACCGATATTAGTGCGGTACGGGGAGCGCATGCGCGAGGAGGGTCGCCCTCGCCTCCCCTTCCTATTACGCACTCTATTTAGAGGCTGCTACAAAGAACAACTCGGGCCTATCTATTTTGGTCTCACACCGGAATATTGTCTTAGACAAAGTTATTGGATTCTGAACATAGCTTCGAGCTTCTGGTATGTGGCGGGATTTGAAACTGCGCCCTCTAGATCAGAAAGCAGTAGTCTATACCAATGAGCTACTGACGCTCTTTATAATTATTTCTACATTATTTATGCGTTATTGAGCCAGCAAACGCTCAAATTGATGCTCCTATTGTCTGTAGAGCTGGGATGCTCCACTGGGAGACGATTTTAGTGTTCAATTTTATATTCATAAACCACTAGGTAAAACTTTAGTTTTTAAGTATATCATAAAAGTTTGATAGTTAACACTTAGCGCAAATACAAGTAATGTATAACATAATATTAATAAGCAACATTTAAATAAATAATATATGTATGTAACACATTTTGCATTATAATGCATTTTATTTTATTTTATGTAATTTTTTGACATGTCTTGTTTAACTATTAGTAGAAACTTGATTTATTTATTTTATTGCCAAAATGTATTGTCCTATTAATGTAATATGATATTGTTTGTTTCCTAAATATGAATCAATATTATTATACTTAATGCACGTCGATTCTCGCTTACCTTTCTGACTAGTTTGTGAATTACATCCTCTTGGGTTTTTGGTTTTAAAACTTACAATAAAAGTTATAGCTCCAAGTCAATGGTTAAGAGCGACGGTGACTCATTGGTGTGGATTTGTGTGTGGTGTGGACAAATCCCGCCACGTCTCAATATCTTATCGAATTTTTGAAATTATACGTTATCCGACGCTTCTACGGTAAAGGAAAACATCCGCACTGAGCCCGTGTGGACGTCTAAGGCATCCGGGTACGGGTAGGTTCGTGTCCCTCGGTGGAGACGTATGTAATGAATTGCTGCTGATGAAGAATAGTTTGATAAATTATTCCACGGTAGAAAAATAGCTGACACTTTTTTACATTTGATTTACTTCTATATTTGTAAGAAAATAGCCAAAAAGATGTAGTATTTTCACTTACAATATTATTATTTTGAGCATTGACATGAGTGTAAATGAACAGAAATACAACATGTGGCGATTAGAGAATATAGTCCGGAACGATAATTGCCAAAGATCCGAAGCATAGGAAGTGGCGGCTGATCCGGCCAGCTACGGAAGCTGCCGTCTCCGGAACCCCCTACGAGCGGAGGGGGGAAGGGGCAAGGCAGAACTTGTTCCCGAACCTGTGGACATACAATTTGACAAATAGAAAAGTTAATATAATATTTACATGGTGAGGTCAACACTTGAATAATTATCAAAAAATGATTCTTGATTGACCGGTGTTATCATCTCATCAATATCATCTAAGAAACAAAACTTGTATTTAAACCTGTAAATATATTTTATATCTCCATCTTAAGGTTGCCTGGAAGAAATTGCCATATGCAATAACGCCGCCCAATGTACTTTTTTTTTCGTATATTTTTGTGATTTTGGTATACAAAGAATTGAATAAATAAATAAAACCACTTAGGAGGAGAATATAAGCGTCTCCAAGTATTCGCCACCAACATCGATTATTATCTATTGTTGCCATCCAAGAACTGCCTGCTAACTTTCTTAAGATCCCCATTCTCAAGTCAGTTGCTTAAGTCTTTGACACAACTAGTAATTAGGGCTCCCAACTCTTCAGTAGCTCATTCGAGGTCTCTATTCAAAAACCAGTATACTGTTTCTATGCCTATATGACCGGTCGTTGCCAATTCTGCTTAGCACAGTTTGGTCATATGTTTTGTTTTGAACTCTTTAAGGATAGAAGATGATATTCCCAGTTTTGAACCTTTTATACTTCGCTGAGTGAAGCTTTTCCAAGCGCCAGCTTTACTGTAATGTTCCATGTTTAGCGTCTGTGCGTTAGAATGACTGTTAAGCATTGGTTATACTTATATATTTTAGACTTTAAATATAGTGACAGTAATAAAAATCGAAGCTTTTTTTTACATATTTATTTACATTTGCAAGCACCTCCTGATATTAAGTCTAGATAAACTTTAGTAGCACCTAGTGGTAATACTATCTCGAAGAATGGACTGGAATAAGTTGCTATCTTGTGACTTAAATGTTCAAGCCACAGAACCTGGTACATGAAAACCTGGTACATCAGAACCTGGAACAGAAAAAGGCCACATTTACTGCCTTTTTCTGTATTCAGTCTAGTATACAGGTTTACCAAAAGCATATCCGTGATAGCTGGTTGGTGAGCTTAAAGTCTACCCCAGATAATATGAAATATAAGAATATACCGAGGTATATTTTTAAATAAAATGAACATTCTGCATATATGGCATTATATGTACTGTATAGTTTATATTTAGTAACATATTAAGGTATATATTTCCTGGCACATTTTCCTGGATAGTCCAACATCGCACATAACGTATTTGGGAATTGACATTTTTGCGGGAGAAAAGTGTTTTATTGGGTTTGCATTATGCGAAAGCTTAGCAACATAGATAAAAGAATCTCCAACTGAATACATATTTAATATGTCGTACATTAGCAATTACTATTATATTTCTTGGTTTAAGTTGGCTATGATATTTATGCATATATTTGTTTACCAAATTATAATGTTCTGCGCATTAAAATATATACATTGAAGTACGTAAGACGTGATACCAAATCAAAATGTGTATTATGTCGGATCATGTGCCTGGAGCGTACTTAAGAGGCGTCAAAAGGGCATCTAAATGTTCTAGGCTCTTTCTCTATCTCTATTTAACCTATCATAGTGGTACATAGTTTATTTTATACCAGGCGTTTCTCCGTCCGGTTCACCGCTTTCCATATTCAACCTCCACATGCGAGCTTTCGCAAGTGGTCAAGTGGATGGTCCTGCAATACGAGTAAACTTTACAGTGATAATACAAGCACGGATATGGATTTTTTCAAATGCGAAGGCAGACATTTAACCGCCATCTCACCGGATGGTAGTGATGATGCGGCCTAGGATGGATCATGCCTGTCTAGAAACAGCCTATTCACTCTTGCCTTGAAGACGGCCAGGTTGTAACGATCGGGGAACACAAGGAGGCAAAGAGTTCCATTCCTTTGCGGTGCGCATTATGAACAAGGCACCATAGCGCGCTGTGCGGATAAATGGAATGTCAACCACGTAAGGATGGAACGCACGCCTGCGTCTTGTATCTCGATGGTGAAAAGGGGCTGGTGGAATTAACACGTGTAATTCCATCGCATACTACCCGAAATGTAATCTGTAAAAAACTGACAGTCGAGCCACTCTACGACGATGCTCGAGGCTTTGCATCTTAGCGTCAGTCAGAGTAGGGTCGCCAATGAGCCGCTCAGCTAGCCTCTCAATCGGGTCCAAAGCAGCCAGTTGGTAGTTGGCTGATCCATCCCATAGGTGGCAGCAGTATTCCATACAAGACCGGACTTGGGTTTGATATAATGATAGAAGCTGTTCTGGGGTGAAATACCACCTGACCTTGGAAAGGATCCCAAGTTTTTTTGCTGCAGTATTTGCTTTGGACTCAATATATTGGCCGAAGTTGAGATTGGCAGTGATGGTCTTATTAACGGCTTATATTTGTGTTAGAATTAATTAGAATTTGTTCATGATTTCACCCGATGGTAAGGGATGA
The DNA here is from genome assembly GCA_019425675.1 of Leucinodes orbonalis. Lineage (NCBI taxonomy): Eukaryota > Metazoa > Arthropoda > Insecta > Lepidoptera > Crambidae > Leucinodes > Leucinodes orbonalis. Next base: position 70,830 of record PQWD01008272.1, read on the forward strand.
TTCCAACGAAGATAGAGCATGTAATCCTGAAAATGTCTATTTACTCTTGCTTTTTATTGTATTACTTTGTCCATACAGTCCACTGCTTGATAAGTCTTCTCTGAAAAAATTAGCCACTCAAAGACTCCACCAGTGCCGGAAGTCCAATGAGCATCCCAAGTGATACGCCTGGCCATGACAGCCATCCATTTCTGTCCAGAAACCCGAGACAACAGATGTTAGGTCTTTTATACCCGGTAATTTTACTAGCTACAGTGCCCTCATTCCGAAACACAGATGTTCTATTTTGTACGGAACTGTATCATACATTGCGGTGGTACCCACCTAGACGACTCAGTACCGAGTGTACCACTTAGTAAAAATACAGTCTTGTTTCTTATATGGCAATATGTGTCACGGGCAGGTGAAGTTGGCTTCACCCTGAATAATGACGTCCTAACGTCTATTCTGATCCCGATTTAAGGCCTTCCATTCAATTCTCATCAAACTTTGCAGTGAAAATCGATATCATTAATATAGAAATTATGCAATAATTACGCCCCGGACTNCGGCCAGATTGTAACGATCGGGAACACAAGGAGGCAAAGAGTTCCATTCCTTTGCGGTGCGCATTATGAACAAGGCACCATAGCGCGCTGTGCGGATAAATGGAATGTCAACCACGTAAGGATGGAACGCACGCCTGCGTCTTGTATCTCGATGGTGAAAAGGGGCTGGTGGAATTAACACGTGTAATTCCATCGCATACTACCCGAAATGTAATCTGTAAAAAACTGACAGTCGAGCCACTCTACGACGATGCTCGAGGCTTTGCATCTTAGCGTCAGTCAGAGTAGGGTCGCCAATGAGCCGCTCAGCTAGCCTCTCAATCGGGTCCAAAGCAGCCAGTTGGTAGTTGGCTGATCCATCCCATAGGTGGCAGCAGTATTCCATACAAGACCGGACTTGGGTTTGATATAATGATAGAAGCTGTTCTGGGGTGAAATACCACCTGACCTTGGAAAGGATCCCAAGTTTTTTTGCTGCAGTATTTGCTTTGGACTCAATATATTGGCCGAAGTTGAGATTGGCAGTGATGGTCTTATTAACGGCTTTATTTGTGTTAGAATTAATTAGAATTTGTTCATGATTTCACCCGATGGTAAGGGATGATTCCAACGAAGATAGAGCATGATAATCCTGAAAATGTCTATTTACTCTTGCTTTTTATTGTATTACTTTGTCCATACAGTCCACTGCTTGATAAGTCTTCTCTGAAAAAATTAGCCACTCAAAGACTCCACCAGTGCCGGAAGTCCAATGAGCATCCCAAGTGATACGCCTGGCCATGACAGCCATCCATTTCTGTCCAGAAACCCGAGACAACAGGTCTTTTATACCCGGTAATTTTACTAGCTACAGTGCCCTCATTCCGAAACACAGATGTTCTATTTTGTACGGAACTGTATCATACATTGCGGTGGTACCCACCTAGACGACTCAGTACCGAGTGTACCACTTAGTAAAAATACAGTCTTGTTTCTTATATGGCAATATGTGTCACGGGCAGGTGAAGTTGGCTTCACCTGAATAATGACGTCCTAACGTCTATTCTGATTCCTTCCATCAATTTCCCAGTGAAAATCGATATCATTAATATAGAAATTATGCAATAATTACGCCCCGGACTTATCTCTTTGGTACAATGTTTGCCATATCAAAGTTATTACAATTAAAAATACCCAATGATAACTCGTATTATCCTCATGTTCTTACGTGGTAGTTATAAAGATCATTTTAGCGTGGCCAGAGCGAGGTGCAATAATCAACCGGACAGTACTTTAGTCGCATGAATCATCGTTGAAGGAAAATGAGTGTGCGAATATGGCTGGCTACTCACGATATTTCTTTAGCATGATTCCGAGATTAAAAAATAAAAGCAACGATGCACTCGTCTCGCCAGCCTGTCTCGAAAGTACAACGAAAGATATGCACAGACAAATAACAAAAATTATCAACATAGTCCGAGTTAAGTTCTTTTCTTACAAAACACCAGCTCCTCAATTCCTTTCAATCCGGTTTTCGCCGCGGTCATAGTACGACTACAGCTCTTATGAAGGTCACAGAGGATATTCGTGCAGGCATAGATAATCAACATCTCACTGTTCTTACCTTACTTGATTTCTCCAATGCTTTCAACACGGTTGATTTTGATGTCATGTTGGGACTGTTACGCTCTATTAACATATCCCCATCGGTTCTTGACTGGTTCCATGGTTATTTATATGGGCGTCGGCAGCGCATTCGTTTAGAAAATGTTTTTTCTGACTGGTGTGGGGTTGCTGCTGGTGTACCGCAAGGTGGAGTGTTATCTCCTCTTTTATTTTCTCTGTTTATCAATTCAATTACTAATCGACTTTCTTCATCATTTCATCTTTATGCTGATGATCTCCAAATTTATGCACAGGGCAGACTTAATGACCTCGCAAGTGTTGTGCAGGTCATTAATACTGATCTGACTCGCATCTCTGATTGGAGTAAGTCGTTTGGGCTCAATGTTAACCCCTCTAAAACGCAGGCGATTGTTGTTGGTCAGTCCCGGCTGATAGCTAAGATTGATTGGAGCACTTTGCCTTGCGTATGTTTTGATGGTGTTCAAATTGAGTACTCCAAAACTGTTAAAGACCTTGAAATAATTATTGACAGTGGTTTTACATGGGAACCCCAAGTTGTTAGCAGCAAGAGGCTGTATGCTGCGGCGGGCTCTCTTGTCAGGCTAAGGAACTTCTTACCAATACCAACCAAGGTTGCGTTAGTTCAAGCTTTGCTTTTTCCTATTCTTGACTACGCTGACAGCTGCTACTTAAATCTAAATGAGCATCTTCTTAACAAGATTGAACGTCTCCAAAACTTTTGTATTCGTTTTGTTTTTGGCCTACGAAAGTATGACCATGTGTCTTCCTTCCGTGCTAAGCTTAAGTGGCTTCCTATTCGGCAGCGTCGTCACCTTCACATTCTTTCTCTTCTTTATACAGTTTTATTTATTCCTTCTGCTCCTCAGCACCTTAAAGAACGATTTCAGTTCCTGGAACCTACACAGGGTCGTGATTTGCGCACAGCTAATAAACTCCATCTTATATTTCCTCCTCATTCTACGCATCTGTATACTCAGTCCTTTACTGTGCAGTCTGTTCGTTTATGGAATTCTTTACCACTATCGATTCGTAAATCTAAAACACTTCCTATTTTTAAAAAGTCAGTCAAGGATTATTTCCTGGCTTAGTGGATTATTTCATTGTCCTTTTCTGCCTGTCACTGTTATTTAAGTTGAATAAATCGTAGTATATTATTTTGTATATTATAAAGTTTGTATATTTAATTTAGGTATTTTTTGTTTGCAATATTATACTATGTATGTATGTATTAAAAATTATGCTAATGTATTTATATATATTTTAAGTTGATAGTTACATATATATATTTTAAGTTGATAGTTACATATGTATTATTTAAGTATATATATTTAGGTTATTTGTTTTTCTCTTATTCTTGTTTATATGTATGCATACCCCTTCTTTCAATTGTCCTCTTTTATTATAAGTTGGTTGTCTGGAAGAAATTACTATTTAGTAATAAGGCCGCCAATTGTACTTTTTTTCCTGTGCAGAATCTTGTTAAGTGTTTAATTTGTTATGTGCAATAAAGAATTATCTATCTATCTATCTAAATAGTCCGCATACCAAATTTCAGCGTCGTACTACAAACAATTCGGAATGTTCCATACAAACTTCCACCCCCATTTTAGGGAAGTAGGGGGTGAAAATGGGACAAAAAGTAGCCTAAAACCTATTCTAGGTGTGTAGGGTTGTATAGAAAGTTATTTCTATCAATACCAAGTTTCTATAAAGTCTACCTTAAATCTGGGAAAAATTGGATATGATACTTCCTCCCCTATTTGAAAGGGTTTGGGGGTGGATTTTTGAAAAAAAAATATGCCATAAATTTTCGTTTCTGACAAATAGTCGCATACCAAATTTCAGCGTCGTACTACAAAAATTGCGGAATGTTCCATACAAACGTCCACCCCCATTTTAGGGAAGTGGGGGGTGAAAACGGGACAAAAAGTAGCCTTAAACCTATTATAGGTAACTTTCTATCATCATACCAAGTTTTTATAAAATCTACCTTAAAACTAGGAAAAATTGGATATGATATTCTTCCCCTATTTGAAAGGTTTGGGGTGGATTTTTGAAAAAAAATATGTCATATTTTTCGTTTCTGACAATAGTCCGCATACCAAATTTCAGCGTCGTACTACAAAAATTGCGGAATGTTCCATACAAACTTTCAACCCCCATTTTAGGGAAGTGGGGGGTGAAAACAGGACAAAAAGTAGCCTTAAACCTTTTCTAGGTTACTTTCTATCAACATACCAAGTTTCAATAAAATCTACCTTAAAACTGGGAAAAATTGGATATGATACTTCCTCCCCTATTTGAAGGGTTTGGGGGTGGATTTTTGAAAAAAAAAAATGCCATAAATTTTCGTTTCTGACAAATAGTCCGCATACCAAATTTCAGCGTCGTACTACTAAAATTGCGGAATGTTCCATACAAACTTCCACCCCCATTTTAGGGAAGTGGGGGGTGAAAACGGGACAAAAAGTAGCCTTAAACCTATTCTAGGTAACTTTCTATCAACATACCAAGTTTCAATAAAATCTACCTTAAAACTGCGAAAAATCAGATATGATACTTCCTCCCCTATTTGAAGGGTTTGGGGGTGGATTTTTGAAAAAAAAATATGCCATAAATTTTCGTTTTTGACAAATAGTCCGCATACCAAATTTCAGCGTCGTACTACAAAAATTGCGGAATGTTCCATACAAACTTCCAACCCCTATTTTAGGGAAGTGGGGGGTGAAAACGGGACAAAAAGTTGCCTAAAACCTATTCTAGGTTACCTACTATCAACATACCAAGTTTCAATCAAAATCCGTTCAGCCGTTTAGGCGTGAAAGCGTAACAAACAGACAGACAGACAGAGATACTTTCACATTTATAATATTAGTATGGAGTATGGATTTATGCACATAAATAATTAATAAAGATGTATATATAAACATCGAAAATCAACAATAATAATTGAAATAAAAGTACAAAGGCAATTTATTGTATCTCTTCTTTGGGATAAATGGTGTTTAAAAGAGTACAGTTGTAGAGTCAGTCAGTTGCTGAGTGTTTTAGTTAATGTACTACTATTTCTAATAAATATTTATTTAATGAAAGTCTATAGACCGAAAATAGTTCAAAAACCACGGGATCGTAGACTAATACTTAATTAGTCAGAGATATTCCGTGCATAAAAAGTTTAATGAAGCTTTTGTTATTGAGTTTAATTTATCAATAAGCCAAATCTATGGAAGCAATTTTTAGTTTCTCATTGAATTTTGTTTTTACGTCGTTGGGAAATAGGGATACATCATAAAAAGAGAATGAGCAACTCGACTGCACCATTTTTGCGAATAGCTGCGCACACTAATAATGACATTTGATTCTGCATGCGCCGAGTTCAAATGAACACCTAATTTGGATGATGCACTCATTACGTGTGGAAATTGGACAAACAGCTTGTTGCATAATATATTGTGTCCAATTGGCGAACTGCTGATAGGTATAAAAGTGCTTTTATATATATCATTCATAATTACAACCTAATATGTCCACTGTTCAACGAAGGCCTCCTCTAATGATTTCTAAGCGGACCGGTAATATACTTTTTTATATACGGCTGCTGCTAAAGGCTCCAGATTCGATCCCCATGCAGAACAAACACTTGCTTTTATGAATACGGCAGTATATGGTATATTACCTTAGCCATCCTTTTTACGGTAGTTGATATAGGTACCTATGTTTTTTTATTATTGTCTTTAAATACCTAAATTCAATTCATTCATGCCTTTAAATCGTTGTAACTTTAAATTTCTTGTTGCAATACCGCAAAAAGTCTTTGAATTCTGTAATATATTCTTATTCAAAATAAATGTTTACTTGATATGATTCTTCTTCATATGAGGGAAAAAATTAAGGTCTTTCGAACTCTGAAATCTGTGTCAATTTTATAACTATTATAAGAAAGCTAAATAAAAATGGCTCTTACTGTCTTCTGCAATGAATTTAGTAGTTGCGACTTGTAATGAAATGAAATGAAAAGTGTTTATTCAGTTTAGGTCTTTAAAGAACACTTATGAATGTCAAATGAAGCTACCACTGGTTCGGAAGGTAGTTTTCCACTGAGAAGAAACCAGTAAGAAACTCAGTAGTTACTCTTTTCAAAAAATTTGTGTTTAGTACATAATCATTAGTCAATCAAAATAATTATATAAATCAAATTATATTCTCAATTTTTATCATATTAAGTATAAGTAAATATATATATGTATAAAATTAAATTAAATTTAAGACCGTAATCTTCGTAGCACTTCAGGTCATTCCTTAAGTAGTCATTCTTTCTTTCATTCTTTATGCTTTCCTTACTTGAATTCATTATTCTTTTTCATTACTTTCTTCCTTTTTCTATTCGCGTAACCGGCACCTACCGGATCGCTTTTCGTCCCTAACGTTACCTAGCCCCCGCGGCAACGCCCTAAGCCGAAGTTTGAGACCTGCTCCGGGACGCCCCTTAGGTCGTTGCATAAACTTTTTTATGCCCAAAGTAATCACCCGGTGAAGAAATGAAGGCCCTCTGTGACCAAAAGCGAAAAGACCACACACGCTTAGGTACTTAGTCATTTTTGTGTTTTTTGATGTATGCAAAATTGTACCTAACGTGACTTCATTTTGCGATGCCTTAAACTGATAAATATTTCTCTATTTCTTCTTTATTTAAATACTGTTAATTATTTATCTGAGTAATCACGTTTCCCATAGTGCGCGTTAGCGATGGGAAGACCGATCAATATTTCCACAACGCCCCCGTGATTTTACGTCGGTATCGCCGTTGCCTAGTTAAAGGAATAATACAATAATGACTTTGTATATCTAACAAATAAGTTCAACTTTTTCGGTCTTACAACCAAAAAGGACTTATAATATGGAGTATATTGTTCTCACTCTTAGTTATCAAATTACACTTGACATTCGAAATATTAACAAATAATAATTAAATTTCAATACTAACAACTAAAACCTTAAAATTAAATATTATAACTAAAATATAAAAAAATATAATAATAAATAAAATAATTAAAAGAACCCCCTTTGGTAAAGTTCCGAAGACACTGGCAGCGTTACCCCTTTGAATCGCTAAACTAATTCTTTGACCAAGGGAGCTGCCAGATCTAATATATGTCAGTAACTAAAATGATTTCTTACTATAATGCAATGTAAAATGTCTATAAAGAATGTCATCCATCTGTCGCAGCCTTATGGTTAAATTAGCTATCTAAATGGACGCCTAGGCCGTTCGTTAAATGCCGGCATCCAACTGTATGTCTAGGACGATAGTTGTTTGAACTAAAATCACTCAAAGTTGAACAACTTCGCGTATTAGAAGTTAGCCGTTTCGAAATGACTTATTAAAGCTCAACCAAGGGATTCAAATTTAGTTCTGATTTTCTCCACTCCAGCGCTAGTAGTCATCAAAATAAATATCGTCCAATTGGATGGCTAGTTTAACCAGATGGTTGCGACACATCCATTTGGTCATCATTCAGTATGTACGGGGCCACTTTTATCTTCCAATAATTTGGCTGAAGAAGTTTTGTTTGGGCTTGAGATTCATGGACCATGGACACTTAATGTTGACTTGGGCTTCTTAAGTTACTCGTAGGTGCTGGAATCAATTACATTCCAATTGCATTCTCTGATGCAATTATTTATTTATTATCACTTAAGATTCATTAAAATTCGATGCTTACTTTATTTCGATGCAAAAGGACCCGTATTGTCTTTCATTAGAATTTAATCTAAGCTTCTTATCTCATTACCATTCTACACATTTGTTGAGACATTGTTTTGTAATTACTGAGTAATGAAAGTAGAGAAGCGCTATTTTTAAAAATGCTTGTGAATAAGATTTATTTTTAGAAGACATTGTAAAAATTTTACGTTTTGTGCTTTTTCTTCTGTGCATTATGTTAGATATGGTAGGATATGGTCTAAGTACTGAAATGAAATGAAAATATATTTATTCAATTTGGGTCCATAAAGCACACTTATGAATGTCAAATTTGATTCTACCACTGGTTCGGACTATTGTTGTCCACTGAGAAGAATCCAGCAAGCGAAACTCAGCAGTCACTCCTTTAAAAAAATTGTGCTTTTACAATATATTTTGTCTATAAACGTAGTTAGTATTTACTTTCTACTTATATAAAATTTAAAATACCAGTTTTGCCTTTAACTTTATATATAAATAAATCATTGAAATCTTAAATCAAGTAGCCGTTCCATCATAAATATGAACTTTTGAGACCATAATTAATGTGTTTTCATCAGTACGTATTAGATTCCAATTTTAAGGTATTTGCAAACAACTACTTGTACGTCATTGACGACACTAACTAAAAATTACTTATATAATCACAATTCTGTAGTTCCAAGAAACTTCCCAGTGAATAAACTCTCTTCCCGGTAGATAGGTTTGTAATGCTTAGCAAAATTCGATTCAACCACAGATTTCCTACTACAGGAGATGGGGCAAGCCGCGTTTAAAGTGCACAAATGTAAGCTCAACGAGCATACACTGGCTACCAGTTTACGCTCTGTGAGACGAGTCAAGACGCACGAATATTAGAAAAAATACGTTTTTTTCCAAAATGCCATCCTGTGCAATTGTAACATCAGTAAATTTACCAAGAATCATAATAAAATTTTCACAGGTAAGAACCAGAAAAGAAACTGCGACACTGGGGACTGCCTATAAATTGGCGGCTTGTCCAGTCTAATGTATATTCTGATGTCTGTGGATTCAACTTATCCATTTGGATTTATTTAAATTTTGAAGTTCAACTTGTATGAGTAAATAAGTATTAAATTTTCTTCTCAATGTTTCGTTGGACTTTTTTTGTTATTTTATAGTTAATCATACAACGAGCAGACGATTCATGTNGAGGCGTTGGCCACTAAGCGGGCGCGTGGCCGGAGATCTCGCGCACCCTTTGCCCTTCGCGCCGGAATTAACTTCTGCGAGTTCAGCTCGGCTGTTGCTGACATGAAGAATAGCGTCGCGGTGAGTAGTTTATTATAAAAATATATATTTCATTTCGCCAAAACTAACTTATCTTATATTATTATTATATTATAAAGTATAGTATTATATATATATATATTATCCATCGATATTCCCAATAATACTAATGGAGTGAGTATACTATGCTATTTATATTTGTTAGTTTTAATGATATATGATTGGTTTAACTGTTGACCGCTAGGTTAAGGTCACAATAAAAAAAGTGCCTTGAATACGCTTATAAATAAGTTAAGCCGACAATGTGTTACTGGTGACACGTCATACATGTCTTCGAACCTATATGGGCACCGGTCTTCCACGAATGGCAAGTTGTTACACTATAAATGCTAGATCTGTATTTTTTTATGTCATCATCATCATCATCATCATTACAGCCTAATTATGTCCACTGCTGAACGAAGGCCTCCCCTAATGATTTCCACGCGGACCGATCCCTTGCAGTTGACATCCATCTGCTACCCGCCACCTTAACCAGATCATCCGTTTTTATGTCGTGGAGAGAAAATAAATGAACTTTTATTTTATTATTATTATATTACATTTAAACGTTTCTGAGTTTAAAATATGGTATTGTCTATGGAATGAGAAATTTCATAGATAATATCATAATTTTCACATGAAGCTAACTTCATCTTAGAAATAGCGTTCAACATTCTTTTTTATCTGATCCTACATAAAATGTGTTGTTGTTTAGGATCGCAACAATGCGCAGCCATCTTTGTGCGGGCCTGTTCATCCTGGCGCACCTAGGCTTCGACTTCCCCGGCTCGTGGCTCCACATCGACATGGCCGCTCCGGCGCATTGCGTGAGTCTTAACAACATTATTGTCTGGACTGTTGCCCTGCTACCGGGAGGGCTGAGGTTCAAATCCCGACACGTACCAATGTGTTTTCGAATTTTCGGAATTATATGTACGTTATCCGATGCTCTTACGGTGAAGGAAAGAATCGTGAGAAAACCTGCGCACGCCTGCGAAGTGGTTTTGCGTGATGATGGACAACCCGCACTGGGCCCGCGTGGACGTTTAAGGCCTATACGTGTAGGCTAGTGCCTAGGGTTTCTCTTCGAGAATTCCCGGGAAATTTTGCCTTACTCGAGACGAGAAAAAAGTGGTCGAGAAATCGAGAAAATCAGTCAAAAAATTAAAAACTTGATAACGCGCTTGCGTTCTCGTTGCGGCTCTGCCACGCGTCGTGCGAAATTAAATGAAATAATTTGTCCTATTAGAGGAGGGCACCGAAATTTGATATTTCACACGGTCGTTGTAATTATTAAGATTTGAGTTCCTCTCAGGAAGACCCAGCTAATTACGTTTCTGAAAAACGTTTCTAATACGTTATACTAGAGTACATAATAGAAAACGAACGTGTTTTCTCCTTGTCTGGAAACTTTGTGACAAAAATACGAAACCGATTGTCAGATGATGCTATAAATGCCCTTGTATTTTTAAAGGCTTATTTTCTTAATGATAACGTGACATCGTGGGTTAGCTTTTGAAGCAGTTTCCGCTTTAAATTGTGATTGTAATTGGTCTTAAGATTTTTAATGATTTATTAGATTTTTATGTTAACTTACGTAAAGAAAAGACTCCATTTACTTATAACAAATATTGAAAAGTTGATACAAAGACTAAACTAAGGAACATGTACCTTACTGTTACTCGTAATTATTAAGCTAGTCTGATTGTTATTTTTTATAAGGAATTAAACTGTCGTTTTATGCTACGTAATTGAAAAGTTTGTAGTACAGACTGAGACTAAAATAAATTATTTAGTATGTAAGGTACTAAGTTTCATTGTGGTGACATGATGACATTGTTTTTAGAAGATATTTTATTTGTTTTTTTTTTCAAAGAAAAAGACTATTTAGTATATTTGTTTGTAGAACTAGAAATAATGATAAGAAGATCTCGCTAGAGTTTTTCGCTTAATTAAAGTTTTCTATAGTTAAATTAAACTCACATGAAACTAAAAAGAAACGTTGGTCATTGATAAATGTTGAATATTGCATAAAAAGTATAGTTTTATTGTTAAATCAAATATGTTTTGAGCTTTTCAATATTTCTCGACAACCCGAGAATTCCCGGGAAATAGTGGTCGAGAATTCTCGTGCTCCGAGAAATAAAAAAGGTCGAGAAATGAGAAACCCTACTAGTGCCCCTCGGTGGGGACGTTTAAAGAGCTGATGATGATAATTAAAAATAAACAATATTTTAGATTTTAAAGAACGGCTTAGTGAAATATTGGTACATTTAACATTTTGGTGTTCATTTGAATAAGTTTAGCAGACTTATATTTAAATTTTTTGACATTATAATTTATTTATCGTGTTTGGAATCCTGGCAGTTAAAATGAAACTGACAATACTTGTTTTGTTGTCCAAATAAACAAATATACATTTATTAATTGTTTACGGGGTGGAGGGTTGACTATGTGAGATACAGGTACTAAGTACTGGTGTCAGCACGCCATTTTCTCCAATGATAATATTTCATTGTATTTCTTGAATGGTGAGAAATAAAGTAATTAACCTTTTTACCGTCGCTGTCGATATCCAACAAAAACAATCGATTTTCTATTGTATCTGTAATACTGGCGATGAAAAGGTTAAAAGTGTCATTAATACCCGAGAATTTGGTATATCTAAAACATGACGAATATTACTTTAATGTAATTATTATTTCAGGGTGAACGCGCGACGGGTTACGGCGTTGCCTTATTACCAGTGCTATTCGGATGTCACACCCAGAGCCGTATGTTGAAAGCGCTCTGCCCCCAGAAACAGTGACCATAGCACGACCTATCTTAACCCTGGGCCGCCAGAGACGCCTCAAAGCGTCAAAAAACAAAAAAAGGTTTTTCATTATGACCGGATTTCTGGCGGTGAATGGCTTAACCTGGGGCCTGAATAACCCTGGCTAGACTAGACTTTATTCCTTTGAACTCTAATGATACCTAATTAAAGGCGTATAACAATAGATTTTATATTGTCTCAATTCCTGGCGATCAAAGGGCTAAAAGAGATCACATGATTGACATCAGATTTTAAACCTTATGCGATGATGTTATGGTCGAAATGCAATGCAATAAACAAATTGTGTTTCGTATGTGCTGAACTCAGGGACTCTTAACCAACAATGAAGGGATTGGCCATAATATCCACACTTGATAGGCGGGTTCGAGTTAGATGTAAATGTTACGCGTTGAACACAGTGTTACGCGTTCTTTATTAGATGTTATGTCCCTAAGCCTTGATTAGTCAGTGGGGAAAATGATTATTTTCTAATAGGTTTGTTTTACCCTATACTGTCCGATGGTTATTCCGGCCCTACCTACTTATTTCAATGTTTTACTTGTAAGTGAAAATTTTTTGATAGATTTAATTTAGACAATCTTTTGTGTACACAATCATTTGTTGTATTACTTATTCAAATTAAAATCGTAATTTAAGTTAATGTACGAAACGAAAAGATAACAAAGATAGCTAAAAACTTATTTTTAAAAACTGATAGCTAGAAGAGACAAAATAAAAGAAAATGTGGAGAATCTACTAGAATTAGTTACACATTTTTTTATAAAATAGTCAACTTAATTTTGTTTATTGGAGTTGTTTATGGGATCTTCTTATTATGGAGCTTATAAGCATTAATTGATATTTTGATGTGTTTATTCATTAAAAGTGTAAGGATATTTTTAAATATTGACTTTTTGTTCATTGTGTTTAAAAAATATCTGAAACTGTAGCACATAATTCGTATTATGTAATACCGTTTTACGGTTTAGTTATCATTTTGAGGCACATAACTAGTATTAACGTAATTAATACATCTAGAGGTTTTTGAGAATTAAGTTAGTGCAGGTTAGAAAAGTATAGAACGAAATTTATGTGGAACAGTATTTCTCTTATTAAAATAATTAATATACAATAGATTCGGTATTCAGGAATTTAATTGATGTTTTGATTTTTTTTAGTATTGCAGTTCAAGACTGTACGTTTAGCTTATAAAATAATGATTGATTTTGTATTCTATTTACTATGTTTAACATATAATCTTAACTATAATTATGTACAAAAATAATTTAAAAATATTTTTTCGTTTCATTCTCGGGGTAAATAATAAGTTCCAAATAGCGTTATAACATTAAACATCAAGGTATGATAAGCAATAATATGTACAATATCTTACCAGTTACCAATTTCAGTTTTAAATAAAAATAATTAATAAAAAACTGACAATATAAATCAATCTATAGTAATTTTAGTAGATGGTGTTATGTTTGGTCGATGCTTAACATGGTTATTATACTTACAAATAGACATTGTCTTATTGTTATAAGTGATTATAAACTTGGCATAATATACCATAACAGTTTACTACCATACTAATTTGAGTAAACTAAATAGTTGAAATGCAAAATGAAATGTTGTGTTGATTTACGCTGAACTCGTGCTAAGTATAAAGTAGTATATCTGTCCGATTTTCTTTTTGTTATTGAAAAATTTTATGCTATTATGGACGAAATAACTAACTTTATGTGTTATTTTCATTATCATATTTTTTTGCATAAGTTGTCTAACAATGCATGTGGCATAGTTATAATTCTAAGTGTTAATACATGAAAGGTCACCTAGAGAAATATATAATCATGCAATAAAACATAGCAATAAGTTGAAATGTGTTTGTTAGAGCCAAATTTAACTTTACAAACATTTATAATGTACTAAATACATGTTGTATTTGTTAACATCCATAGAATTTTGTAACGTGCATTTTTGTGTTTACTTTTGCTAAATATAATATTACATTGGAATGTGTGTTTTTATTATACGCTCTCGTAGTGTTAGACATCCCAAACTGATGTTAAGTCAACGTTGCGACCAATGCACTTACCTAATAGTAAGTGACACTCCTGGTACAATCCAGATTATCTTCATAATTCTCTCTTCAACCTATTGCAGTCCACTGCTGGACATAGGTCTCCCCCATTTTGCGCCAGACATCCCGGTCCTCCGCCTTTATCTTCATAATTAGAGGAATTATATTATTCAAGTTTTATTACACTTCTTGGAAGAAAAAACGGCTTCGTCAACATAAATGACCCCCAAACGAATCAAAATATTTAATATTCAGATAATCCGGCTGCTTCAGATAACGGATAATCCGGATTGCATTCCTTAGTGGTGGGTGCCGGTTGCCTAAATGCGTAGGAAATATTGTTTAATATTTTGGAAAGCGATCACGACAGGAGTTCAGGTATTGATAAGACTTCTTTTTGGACCCAGCTTTGTTCAACATCAGTAGATGAAGATATTTTTTATTAAGTTAATGACTTTTTATCCGCACAACAAGAGCGTCGGTTTGTTTCGTAGACATTTAAGGAAGATTATGATCTAGAAAATTTCATATGCTACGGCACTATGCTCTGCACGATTTTATAATACAAGATTTACAAGTGTATGTGTATATTAAATATGATTTTTGGCAGAGAACTAATATTTTCCTTTATTATACTTTTTATCTACATTCTTAGTTGAAAATGTAAAGTTGGTCATCATGACAAAAAATTTTGTTTTATAATATATATTTTTAAGTAATTTATACATGACGTGTTGTAATGGAAATATATTAGGAAGATTAAAAAACGACGAATAAAACTACTAATATAATTGATTTTCATTTATTAATCCCTCAGGAGCTTTAAAATAAATCCAAAACAAAATGGCAATATGGTAACTGCATTGCATGGCAACACTGCAATATGTAAGCATTGAATTTTATTTTAAATGTATCTGGCGCGTACGTTTCCTAAAGTAAAACTGAAAACTACAAAACCATTGAGGATTTTTTTTATTTTATTAGGTTTTAATTGTATTTCATCGTGCGATACTTATTATTTATATTTTTAATTTACTTTAGGTATTTTCAAATTGATTATAGTTTCAACACTATCAGTAACTCTGCGCCATGAAACAATTTGTTCATAAACTTAGGTAATAACAATATTGTAGATAATAAAATTAATACATTTTTAATACTATTTTATGCCCACGCCCCTTAAAGTTATTATAACACAAATTCAAAGGCATTTTTTTATTTAACATAGCATTATAAATAAGATTTAAAAAAGTTTTAATGCTAAATAGTAGCTGCCACAAGTTTAATTTAATCCATTATTTTAAAATCGTTCCCTTTAGGATTTCATGATTTTCCGAAAATATAAATAATAATAATAAAAATAGGTGGTTAGTAAAAAAAGAAAAACAAGTATGGAAAAAAGGCACTTACATTTCAAAAATTAAATATATTTACATGAAAATGGAGAAGCTAGGCGTAACCGATTTCAACCCTAATTTAAACAAGAAAATTCTATAATATCTTTTAAAATACATAATGCTGTATAATTAATCTAGTTAAATCTGCGTTTTTGTATTTTTTTCATAATGTTAAAACCAACACGATACCTATTTAAAATGATTCAATAAAACAAACTTTATTCAAAGTGAAACAAAGTTTCACTGTATATGACAAAACGACCATAATATATAAACAAGTAAATTTTAAGTACAATAAAAATACTTAAGTGATTTCATGGCGAATTATATATAAAACGTCTTATTTAATATAGATTTATAAGAGCTGGAACAGATTACATATAAAATAAATAAAAATAAAATAATTTTATGTAATGATTATTTTGAAAGTATTAGTTCATGTGACACAAAAATCCCCTTTTACAAGTACAGACATAAAATAAATTATTTTTCAAATAGAAACAAAATACAAAACCGAAAATACATGCAAGCTGTTCCAACTCGTAATTATTTGTTTTTCGTTATATCATTGAACTATAACATTATTTATCTAGCAAACCCTAATACCATTACGATTGTCACTAGCCACGATTATGTTTACTATAATTTCTAATATGCGAAAAAATATTTATTTACAAACAATATATTTTGAATAAATATATAAAAATACACAACAAACTGTGAAATAATACGTAAGAGAGCTTAAATTTAATATGTTCCGCCACATAAATACAATTTGCGATTAGATAATATAATAATATTTCATTGTCCTAATATATATTTAGAAATATAAAAAAAAACTCAATTTATTAGTCACAGTTTACGAAAAGCAAGACATCTAAACGGTGAGCTAGCTACCGCGGACACATTTTAGTAACTGTAAAGGCTTTAAACTGTAAATGTTTCTCAATAAAAATATTATTTATCTTTTTTTATCTAATCTCAAAACGTACCTTGTGGAAATTTAGGGTAAGCGGGATATAATACAAGTCTTAAATCAAGGTCAGCAATTTGTCTTTTCACAAATGGAATAGGTAAATTCAAGACTTTTAAAACATAAAAAATAAGGAATAAATTTTAATAAAATATTGGCATCCATCAATTAATCCTTTACAAATATAATATAATCATTTAAAATAGAAATATTTGATATTTTTTTTACGTAATCATTAAATAAAAAGCGTTATATTTTAAAAGATAACAATATGCCGATAGCATGGAAACAAATCGATCGTGCGATTTTTCCTCCACGGCCTGCACAATAACAGTACAATTTTACAAAAAGATTAAACTTATTGTCATTTTTTTAAGTGACATCTAAAATGTGACCAGTAAAAAAAAACACCCGTATGTCAAAACATCAAATAAAAACTCAAGGTCAACTCAAAATCTAATATATAAAAAAATATAACTGTGCCCCTACTGTAATACGAGGCAAAGCAGTATTTTTTAAACATAGCATTACCAATTCTTTTCCATATTACAGCCTTTTTGGTGTTAACATGTTACTTAAAAAAACATACTCAAAATAAAAGTTATAAAAAGGAAACAAAATACCTCGAGACCTTATATATACAAATATCTTAATATGTATTTCTAACTGAACTAGCAACAACATCAATTTTTAACCTATTATACGTAGAGAACAAGTTTCTTAACTAAGCATCAAATTTCGACCTAGAAGCTTAATGGTGTATTTTAAATAACAAAGACGAGTATTTCAATGGATGGCTTTAAAACACATTACACATCGACCGAATAGAAAATCTGAAAGCACACTTAGCACCTTTACATTAAAAAGCAAAAAAGAGACAAAACAATATTTTAAAACAGAAATTAAATAAGTTTCATATAAATTAATTTCGAGATGTTTGAACTGAAATGTTTTGTTTTGGAAATGTGAATGCAAAAGTAAAAATTTGAAGTTTCGTTATATATGTACATAGAAACTTAAAAAAAAAAGTTTCCACACATTGCTAAATTAATAAACATTAAACGTTATTATTAGAATATTTTATGCACGTTAACATTTCCTGACTAATAAAAAATGTCTACTGAACATATACCAGACAAATGAGATTTGGATTTGGTTTTATGCAGTCATATTTTTTTAAATACGTAAACTTTAATATAAATCAAAAAGACTACGATGGGTAAATACTGAGGATTTTTTTTGGCCTGTACCTATATCGCAATCAGATCTATCCAATATGATTATATAGTGAACTGACTTTATTAATTATAGAAAAATATCGACATGTAGTTTCTGAGATATAACAGTATTCATTTATGCCACCGGAATGGTATCTTATTGTATTTTGATAGATAATTCATTAATTACGAATTTATGACATTTATCTATAAAAAAGAAATTAAACATTGATGCTAGTATTGAAATATGAATACAGAAAAATATTTATAATACACGCTGATTTTAGCCAATTGTGCTTGTTTTTTTATATTTAGGTGTCATATATCATAAAATAGGCACTGTTGCTTAACTATTATTTTTAATTGCAACATGTCTTTAGGACAAAAAAACATCGTTTAAATTATAAACAATCATTAAATAAGTTCAACAAATTTATTTTATCCACTATCAGGTAACTAGTTTGTAGTTTATAGCTATAATTTTAATATAGACACATTTCATGCAATTTTTATTTAATAATATTTAATATTTGTTAAACAAAAAATTTTTTGTTTACAAAAAAAAATTACTTTTTTGACACATATTTGACCTCAGGCAAGTTAATAAAAATATAGGAAAATTATTAATTTTAAAAATCAAATGTTTAACGCGGCTAAGCCATTTTAAGTAGTTAAAATAACATTACGTAAACATCACAAATTTACTAAATATGAAATTCATAAAAAAAAACTTATATCAGACATTGCTACGCCCTACAATAGAAATAACACAGGTAGGTTGGAAATAATAAATTAGCAAACCATTTAAAATAGTTACACTTTTTTAAAATTCATATAAATATAGAATAAAGAAGTGTATAGTATGTTTTGAATTATTTCATATTATTTAAATTATAAGTATATAAAAGAGTTTAAAAAAACAAATGTTGGTAGGCATTGTAAAAGTAATACTTTTTTATTACAATAAAAATGTAGAATCCGTTATATTTTATTTTTGGAAAATATGAATGAAACATTTACGTGTTTTGATACAAATAAATGATAAATAGTTATGCCAACACACAGAACGAGTATTTTTTTAAAAAACGGCTAAAGCGATTAGTGTTTTGTCTTAAATTAAAAGTCTGCCTGATCATAAAGCGAGACCTTTTTTATTGTAATAAAAATATAGTTGTAAAACTAATGAAAATAATAATTTATTTTACATATAAACATCTATCCTTCCTTTCATAATGGAAAATGTGTCACAGCCTTGTTCATAACACTTCATTAAATTGTACGATTAAATAATTTATACAAAGTAAAGTGATAATATCTCCTAAGGTATATATTTTGTAAGTCCGAATTGTTTTTATTGAAAAAAATCTATGACAAATTAATACAATGCCGAATGAAAAAATAATAAAAAATATAAAGAAAAAAAGACTTTATAAAGTAAAGGAGATATTACCAC
>PQWD01008272.1:92608-136695 GCA_019425675.1 Leucinodes orbonalis
ATATAATCTTATACCGTGGGGAACAGCTATGCTTAATATAATAAAACCATATCGTCTCTCTTCTCCCTGGCTTGTCATGGTTATTTTCACGTATGTGCTATTTAAATAATATGCGAATCAGCCTCGACATAACTTTTACTTTAAATTGTAATTCAACAAACTGTATTACATACTTATTAACACATATGCACACTCACAAACACACACGCACGTATGCACACATACACATTAAAATTTCTAGGCTATAAATAAACATTTATGTTTCAAAGTAACAAGCTTCAGTGTGTATGTGTGCATACGTGCGTGTGTTTGTGAATGTGCATATGTGTTAATAAGTATGTGAAATTAAAATACTCCGTAAAATTAGTGATGTTGGTATTCCGAATAAAATAAGAAGAAAAGCATAGACGATATAAAAAATAGTGTGTGACGTTAGATTGGCAAGGGTATACCGACTAGTATTTCGGGCGTTGGTCACCAGATGGCGGGCGCCGCGAGTCCTGAGAACCCCGCCTCGCGCGCCTTCCAGTACTCGCCCGTGAACACCCACGTCTCCTCGTCGCCTTCCACCTTTTTCCTGAAATAACATATTAATAACAAAATCATATATATATATATATACTCAAATATAAAATAAATATTGAGCGTCGGTAGCTCAATGGTGTGGACTGTCGCCCTCCTACCGGGAGGAAGAGAAAATAATAATAACAATTGACGATTCAAAAGTATCTATAACAGATTTATTTGAATAAAGTTTTTTTCTTTCTTTCAAATCCCGCCACGTACCAATGTATTTTCAAATTTTCGAAATTATACGTATGTTTTCTGACGCTCTTACAGTGAAGGAAATCATCGTGAGGAAACCCGCGTACGCCTGCGAAGAAATTCAAAGGTTGTGTTTGACGTACGTCCAACCTGCACTGGGTCCGCGTAGACGATTAAGGCCTGTACTCTATACGGGTAGGCCCGTGCCCCTCGGTGGGGACGTGAGCTGATGAGTACCATACCGGAACCAGGCTGGCGTGTGGTCGGGACTGCCTCGTCGACGTTCCCGCTGGGCTTGTTCCAGTGAGTGTTTGTGTTGTTCCGCCGCCTCCACGTCGCCTTCTTCGAGGGCACGCTGGTCCGGTCTGGAACATATAATAAAAAACAAGTTTTAATTTTTTTTCTAGATCTGGCTGGGGGTCTGCCTACGCTTCGCTTTCCGTTACGCGGACGCCACTCGAGAACTTTTCCGCCTCATCAGTCATTGGTTCTACACACAATGTGCCATGCCCACTGCCACTTCAACTTGCTAATCCTGTGGGCTATGTCGGTCACCCTAATTCTCCTACGGATATCCTCGTTTCAGATTCAATCGCGTGGGGAAACACCTAACATAGCCCTTTCCATAACTCGTTGCGTAACCTGCAGTCTATTTAAGATGCCCTTAATAAGCGACCACGTAATTACAGAAGAACACCGATTATCCGGACGCCGATTAACCGAATCGGTCCTAAGCCTCTATTATCGTTGTGAATTTTTACACTTTGTATTTTTGTTAAAGCCTAATAGGGTTGCAACTGTATCTGATCGAGATGTTCAAGTGAGCGTTATTGTTGAACTGTGTTTGTTAAACTTCATCATCATCATCATCACAGCCTAAAATGTCCACTGCTGAACAAAGGCCTCCCTTAATGATTTCCACGCGGGCCGATCCCTAGCAGTTGACATCCATCTGCTACCCGCCACCTTAACCAGGTCATCCGTCCATCTGGTTGGGGGTCGGCCTACGCTTCGTTGTTGTTTCTTTTGGTAGCCGGATCTCTGCCGGAGATTCTTAGCACCCCTTGCCCCGCCGTTACGTTGACCGCTGCCGTAACCCGGAATAGCGGGGCCGCCGGGGACTAGGGGCCAATTCGAATTTGTGTTTATCATAAGGGGTAATGCCATACTCACCACCCTTGGCAAGCGGGTTGGTGAGCGCAGAGATACGCCAGTACCTAAGTGATGCTGCTGCCCATCACTTGGTTAAACTTAATAAAGTTTATTCGATGTGTGACAGTTCGTTTTTAATTATTACCTGTCTATGTCCGATTATCCGAATTTTCGATTATCCGAATCGACCCCGGTCCTAATTAATTCGGATAATCGGCGATCTACTGTATTATTAATATAAAATGTACGCTCTGTGACCAAATAATTAATGTGAATATTATCGTCATCACCTGAGTCTAGTGTCTGTGTGTGGCAGCTGGTCGGCCATGCCCGGCTCCATCTCGTTCAACTCCATCGCGAACCTCGTGAACCCGTAGTAAAGTTCATGCGAGTGGGGCATCGCACCTGTCAAAGGGCATATTGTTAGAAAAAAATCTAATAAAATTCATTATCTTTTAACCACCGCAGTTGCATACAAGGTTAATTCTCGATATCAATTGGCAATTTTTAAAATAAGAACCTACTTATAGTTCAAGATACTCCCACTAAATATGAGACAAATCGATTAAAACAAAATCTAATATTTTAAAACGTAAAAATCATGTAAAACGTGTTTGCGATTGATCATAATGTATATTACAATAAAAATAATAAATAAACTTTGATTTAAAAATTAATTTCTATTAAATAAGTGGTTGAGGGTGGGGCGGGTGGCACCATCGTGATGAATAAATATAGCTCGTACTATACTTGCTCAGTGCAATAATTTTATTATTTTTCATATAATTATTTTGTAAAAAGTTGTCTGTGGGAATCCCTAATATAAATTGGCGGTTGCCGATTAATCGGTTAGTCATAATTTTTACCGGGTATAGTATAGAGGCTGGATGATGAGTATACTCCAGTATTTATAAAATATATGAACACCAAATCATTGTTTAAAAAAGGCTTTACTGTTTACTTTTCTTGAGTGCTTTTTTTCTCAACAGGTCAAACCACTAGCAATTTTTAAAATAACTTTATGTTGAATTTTTTTAGTAGTGTTTTATTATTGCCCAAATTGACGGTTATTAATATGGCAATCTGCGAAGAGATTCGAAGGTTGTGTGTGAAGTCGTCCAATCCGCACTGGGCCCGCGTGGACGACTAAGGCCTAATCACCCTATACGAGTAGGCTCGTGCCCCTCGGTGGGGACGTTTAATGAGCTGATGATGATGATGAATATGGCAATATTTATCATATATTTATTTAGTAGAAGTACTGGAAGACTATTGCCTTTTTATTTAAAATTAACATCATTTTGAGTTTGAATACATAGACATGTATAAGACACATACCAGGTCGCCATAGGCACTTGGCAGCTGGAGGCTCTCCAGCGTGTAAGGCTTCATCCCATCGGCCGTGGAGTCGAACCCGGGACCCACCGCCCGACACCTGGCCGCGAACTTCGTGCCGACTGCTCGACCATGAGCTCGCCTGAACAAAACATTAACTAAATCCAGTCAACATACTTTTTTAGTTTTTTTTTTGTAAATGTATACATCCTTTTATGCACAAACAAATGTTTCATATCAAATTTCCCCACACTATTTAAAAAAAAACGTAGTGACAAATAATCCTCTTCCCAAATTTCTGCTTATCTTCCTCTTTGAACAGATCGTTTTGCAGAACGCTATACACAAACTTCCATCCCACTACAGTGTCTACGGAAGACCAGCGACAGGACTTCCTGTGGTTGTTCCGACTACGCTGAGTAGGCTACCATTCAGTGCAATGGCATACATTTAAAATTGTTGTTTTTTAATTTGTATAACAATGAATGTTGTAATTGTTTTCTGAATAAATTTGACTTTACTTTACATTTTAGCGAAGTGGGGGTTTAGAATGGACTACATCCCATAAAATCTTTTCATTCAAAACCACGTCAATTCGTTGCTCTGTTTCGCCGTGTAAGAGGAAAAACAGACACACACATTTCCATATTTATATCTCTTACATACCTTGATAAACTGCAACTTGCAAGTAATATCGGTGCCGTGGCACACGATGTGCATATCCCCGTACTGGTCACCCAGCGTTGTCCACCGAACAAGTTGTGTACGCATGTTGTCACCTGTCGAAAGTCATCAGTAATCATCAGCCTATGAGTCAGTGTGATTTGTTGAATGAATGCAAGGATATTTTGTTGATATGCTTCAAGTTCTGTGAGAGATTCGATGAGTGAGATCATCATCATCATCATCAGCTCATTAACGTCCCACCGAGGGCACGAGCCTACCGTATAGGTGATTAGGCCTTAGTCGTCCACGCGGCCCAGTGCGGATTGGACGACTTCACACACAACCTTTCGAATTCTTCGCAGGCGTGCATGAAGGTTTCCTCACGATGTTTTCCTTCACGTAAGAGCGTCGGATAACGTACATATATTTTTCGAAATTCGAAAATACATTGGTACGTGTCGGGATTTGAACCTCAGCCTCCCGGTAGGAAGGCGACAGTCCCACACTGAGCCACCGACGCTCGACGAGTGAGAGTATTTTTTTTATATTTATTGCAATGTATTATTACGGTGTAGGAAAACATTGTTAGGAAACATGCGCACGCCTGCGAAGATATTCAAAGTGAGTGAAGTCGTCCAATCCGCACTGGGCCCGCGTGGACGACTAAGGCCTGTACCATATACGGGTAGGCTCGTGCCCCTCGGTGGGGACGTATAATGAGCTGATAATGATGATGATGAAATAAATAGCAACCCACAGGGCACAAAACCTTTCCGCCCCATCAGATAACCCCATCCACGTAACGGAAAGCGAAGCGTAGGCCGACACCCAACCAGATGGACGGATGAACTGGTTAAGGTGGCGGATTGATGTGAACTACTAGGAATCGGCCCGCGTGGAAATCCTTAGAGGAGGCCTTCGCTCCGCAGTGGACATATTAGGCTACAATAAATAAATATCTACTGGTCTGGGTGTTCTATGGATAATATGTATGTATTTACAAGAAAATATATAAGTATGTTTATCTGTTGTTTAATACCCATAATACAGGCTTCACGCTTAACTTGGGGCTAGATAGCGCTGTGTGAATGTCAGTGGATATTTATTATTTCATGGTATGATGATGAAGCACCAATTACACATACCTTGTTCCAGCTATAATGGTCGCCGGTGGAAGCCAGCCTCACATGGACCCTGCCCGTTGGTTGGAACTCCATGGACTTGCCCCAGAACCGAGTCTTGATCCTCGCCTCTTGCCAGAAACACCAGCGCGGCGAGTCCGCGTGGCACGCCGATATCGGCGGGTGGTGAGATACCTGACGAAAAAAAACATTGACTTATCAATGACATTTTAATTAATAAATAAATCATCATCATCATCAGCCTATAACGGCCCACTGCGGGGCACAGGCCTCCCCGCATAGCTATAGAATTTATATGTACACACAAACACATATGTAACGAACTATTTGAAAGAAACCTTTAGATGAGCTGGATGCGATAGGAGAATTAATGACTAAGTGAGTGTCCAATTCAATGAGTTAGTGAGTGTCCAATTCAGTCAATGAGTTAGTGAGTGTCCAGTTGTACGACTATGTATGTGACTGTATTCCTGCCCTAAAGCATCAAACCCTATGCTAACCTGTTCGGCGTTGAAGCGGAACCCCTTGTCGTCCAGCAGCGGGTTGAAGGGCTTAGTAAGTGTCCAAGTAAGTGAATGAGTCTGTATTCAGTGGAAGAAGTGGTTGTCTCGGTGAGCGAATGGCTACCGAGTGGGTTGTGTATCCCCCTGACCTGTTCGGCGATGAAGCGGAACCCCTTGTCGTCGCGGACGCACTCGTACGTCTCGGCCAGCAGCGGGTTGAAGGGCTCAGTATGTGTCCAAGTAAGTGAATGAGTCTGTATTCAGTGGAAGAAGTGGTTGTCTCGGTGAGCGAATGGCTACCGAGTGGGTTGTGTATCCCCCTGACCTGTTCGGCGATGAAGCGGAACCCCTTGTCGTCGCGGACGCACTCGTACGTCTCGGCCAGCAGCGGGTTGAAGGGCTCAGTATGTGTCCAAGTAAGTGAATGAGTCTGTATTCAGTGGAAGAAGTGGTTGTCTCGGTGAGCGAATGGCTACCGAGTGGGTTGTGTATCCCCCTGACCTGTTCGGCGATGAAGCGGAACCCCTTGTCGTCGCGGACGCACTCGTACGTCTCGGCCAGCAGCGGGTTGAAGGGCTCAGTATGTGTCCAAGTAAGTGAATGAGTCTGTATTCAGTGGAAGAATGGTTGTCTCGGTGAGCGAATGGCTACCGAGTGGGTTGTGTATCCCCTGACCTGTTCGGCGATGAAGCGGAACCCCTTGTCGTCGCGGACGCACTCGTACGTCTCGGCCAGCAGCGGGTTGAAGGGCTCAGTATGTGTCCAAGTAAGTGAATGAGTCTGTATTCAGTGGAAGAATGGTTGTCTCGGTGAGCGAATGGCTACCGAGTGGGTTGTGTATCCCCCTGACCTGTTCGGCGATGAAGCGGAACCCCTTGTCGTCGCGGACGCACTCGTACGTCTCGGCCAGCAGCGGGTTGAAGGGCTCAGTATGTGTCCAAGTAAGTGAATGAGTCTGTATTCAGTGGAAGAAGTGGTTGTCTCGGTGAGCGAATGGCTACCGAGTGGGTTGTGTATCCCCTGACCTGTTCGGCGATGAAGCGGAACCCCTTGTCGTCGCGGACGCACTCGTACGTCTCGGCCAGCAGCGGGTTGAAGGGCTCAGTATGTGTCCAAGTAAGTGAATGAGTCTGTATTCAGTGGAAGAAGTGGTTGTCTCGGTGAGCGAATGGCTACCGAGTGGGTTGTGTATCCCCCTGACCTGTTCGGCGATGAAGCGGAACCCCTTGTCGTCGCGGACGCACTCGTACGTCTCGGCCAGCAGCGGGTTGAAGGGCTCAGTATGTGTCCAAGTAAGTGAATGAGTCTGTATTCAGTGGAAGAAGTGGTTGTCTCGGTGAGCGAATGGCTACCGAGTGGGTTGTGTATCCCCTGACCTGTTCGGCGATGAAGCGGAACCCCTTGTCGTCGCGGACGCACTCGTACGTCTCGGCCAGCAGCGGGTTGAAGGGCTCAGTATGTGTCCAAGTAAGTGAATGAGTCTGTATTCAGTGGAAGAATGGTTGTCTCGGTGAGCGAATGGCTACCGAGTGGGTTGTGTATCCCCTGACCTGTTCGGCGATGAAGCGGAACCCTTGTCGTCGCGGACGCACTCGTACGTCTCGGCCAGCAGCGGGTTGAAGGGCTCAGTATGTCCAAGTAAGTGAATGAGTCTGTATTCAGTGGAAGAAGTGTTGTCTCGGTGAGCGAATGGCTACCGAGTGGGTTGTGTATCCCCTGACCTGTTCGGCGATGAAGCGGAACCCCTTGTCGTCGCGGACGCACTCGTACGTCTCGGCCAGCAGCGGTTGAAGGGCTCAGTATGTGTCCAAGTAAGTGAATGAGTCTGTATTCAGTGGAAGAAGGTTGTCTCGGTGAGCGAATGGCTACCGAGTGGGTTGTGTATCCCCTGACCTGTTCGGCGATGAAGCGGAACCCCTTGTCGTCGCGGACGCACTCGTACGTCTCGGCCAGCAGCGGGTTGAAGGGCTCAGTATGTGTCCAAGTAAGTGAATGAGTCTGTATTCAGTGGAAGAAGGGTTGTCTCGGTGAGCGAATGGCTACCGAGTGGGTTGTGTATCCCCTGACCTGTTCGGCGATGAAGCGGAACCCCTTGTCGTCGCGGACGCACTCGTACGTCTCGGCCAGCAGCGGGTTGAAGGGCTCAGTATGTGTCCAAGTAAGTGAATGAGTCTGTATTCAGTGGAAGAAGTGGTTGTCTCGGTGAGCGAATGGCTACCGAGTGGGTTGTGTATCCCCTGACCTGTTCGGCGATGAAGCGGAACCCTTGTCGTCGCGGACGCACTCGTACGTCTCGGCCAGCAGCGGGTTGAAGGGCTCAGTATGTGTCCAAGTAAGTGAATGAGTCTGTATTCAGTGGAAGAAGTGGTTGTCTCGGTGAGCGAATGGCTACCGAGTGGGTTGTGTATCCCCTGACCTGTTCGGCGATGAAGCGGAACCCCTTGTCGTCGCGGACGCACTCGTACGTCTCGGCCAGCAGCGGGTTGAAGGGCTCAGTATGTGTCCAAGTAAGTGAATGAGTCTGTATTCAGTGGAAGAAGTGGTTGTCTCGGTGAGCGAATGGCTACCGAGTGGGTTGTGTATCCCCTGACCTGTTCGGCGATGAAGCGGAACCCCTTGTCGTCGCGGACGCACTCGTACGTCTCGGCCAGCAGCGGGTTGAAGGCTCAGTATGTGTCCAAGTAAGTGAATGAGTCTGTATTCAGTGGAAGAAGTGGTTGTCTCGGTGAGCGAATGGCTACCGAGTGGGTTGTGTATCCCCCTGACCTGTTCGGCGATGAAGCGGAACCCTTGTCGTCGCGGACGCACTCGTACGTCTCGGCCAGCAGCGGGTTGAAGGGCTCAGTATGTGTCCAAGTAAGTGAATGAGTCTGTATTCAGTGGAAGAAGTGGTTGTCTCGGTGAGCGAATGGCTACCGAGGGTTGTGTATCCCCCTGACCTGTTCGGCGATGAAGCGGAACCCCTTGTCGTCGCGGACGCACTCGTACGTCTCGGCCAGCAGCGGTTGAAGGGCTCAGTATGTGTCCAAGTAAGTGAATGAGTCTGTATTCAGTGGAAGAAGTGGTTGTCTCGGTGAGCGAATGGCTACCGAGTGGGTTGTGTATCCCCTGACCTGTTCGGCGATGAAGCGGAACCCCTTGTCGTCGCGGACGCACTCGTACGTCTCGGCCAGCAGCGGGTTGAAGGGCTCAGTATGTGTCCAAGTAAGTGAATGAGTCTGTATTCAGTGGAAGAAGTGGTTGTCTCGGTGAGCGAATGGCTACCGAGTGGGTTGTGTATCCCCCTGACCTGTTCGGCGATGAAGCGGAACCCTTGTCGTCGCGGACGCACTCGTACGTCTCGGCCAGCAGCGGGTTGAAGGGCTCAGTATGTGTCCAAGTAAGTGAATGAGTCTGTATTCAGTGGAAGAAGTGGTTGTCTCGGTGAGCGAATGGCTACCGAGTGGGTTGTGTATCCCCCTGACCTGTTCGGCGATGAAGCGGAACCCCTTGTCGTCGCGGACGCACTCGTACGTCTCGGCCAGCAGCGGGTTGAAGGGCTCAGTATGTGTCCAAGTAAGTGAATGAGTCTGTATTCAGTGGAAGAAGTGGTTGTCTCGGGAGCGAATGGCTACCGAGTGGGTTGTGTATCCCCTGACCTGTTCGCGATGAAGCGGAACCCTTGTCGTCGCGGACGCACTCGTACGTCTCGGCCAGCAGCGGGTTGAAGGGCTCAGTATGTGTCCAAGTAAGTGAATGAGTCTGTATTCAGTGGAAGAAGTGGTTGTCTCGGTGAGCGAATGGCTACCGAGTGGGTTGTGTATCCCCCTGACCTGTTCGGCGATGAAGCGGAACCCTTGTCGTCGCGGACGCACTCGTACGTCTCGGCCAGCAGCGGGTTGAAGGGCTCAGTATGTGTCCAAGTAAGTGAATGATCTGTATTCAGTGGAAGAAGTGGTTGTCTCGGTGAGCGAATGGCTACCGAGTGGGTTGTGTATCCCCCTGACCTGTTCGGCGATGAAGCGGAACCCCTTGTCGTCGCGGACGCACTCGTACGTCTCGGCCAGCAGCGGGTTGAAGGGCTCAGTATGTGTCCAAGTAAGTGAATGAGTCTGTATTCAGTGGAAGAAGGTTGTCTCGGTGAGCGAATGGCTACCGAGTGGGTTGTGTATCCCCCTGACCTGTTCGGCGATGAAGCGGAACCCTTGTCGTCGCGGACGCACTCGTACGTCTCGGCCAGCAGCGGGTTGAAGGCTCAGTATGTGTCCAAGTAAGTGAATGAGTCTGTATTCAGTAGAAGTGGTTGTCTCGGTGAGCGAATGGCTACCGAGTGGGTTGTGTATCCCCTGACCTGTTCGGCGATGAAGCGGAACCCCTTGTCGTCGCGGACGCACTCGTACGTCTCGGCCAGCAGCGGGTTGAAGGGCTCAGTAAAAGTGAATGAGTCTGTATTCAGTGGAAGAAGTGGTTGTCTCGGTGAGCGAATGGCTACCGAGTGGGTTGTGTATCCCCTGACCTGTTCGGCGATGAAGCGGAACCCTTGTCGTCGCGGACGCACTCGTACGTCTCGGCCAGCAGCGGGTTGAAGGGCTCAGTATGTGTCCAAGTAAGTGAATGAGTCTGTATTCAGTGGAAGAAGTGGTTGTCTCGGTGAGCGAATGGCTACCGAGTGGGTTGTGTATCCCCCTGACCTGTTCGGCGATGAAGCGGAACCCCTTGTCGTCGCGGACGCACTCGTACGTCTCGGCCAGCAGCGGGTTGAAGGGCTCAGTATGTGTCCAAGTAAGTGAATGAGTCTGTATTCAGTGGAAGAAGTGGTTGTCTCGGTGAGCGAATGGCTACCGAGTGGGTTGTGTATCCCCCTGACCTGTTCGGCGATGAAGCGGAACCCCTTGTCGTCGCGGACGCACTCGTACGTCTCGGCCAGCAGCGGGTTGAAGGGCTTGCTGGCCGCCCTGTGCGCCGACGCCGCGTACGCGCTCACGGCGAACGCCGCTATCAGGGACATGCGCTCCAGGGCACCGGGACACGAAGCCGCCGCGTCCAGGAGCTCCGAATATTCTAGCTCCTCGCAGAGACGCTGTCAGTAGAAACGTGGGTCATCAAGTCATCATCATATGTTCAAATAAAATATTCTCTTCTACCTATTGCAGTCCACTGCTGGACATAGGTCTCCCCCATTTTGCGCCAGACATCCCGGTCCTCCGCCTTTTTCATCCAGCTTCCACCAGCGACCTTTCGCAACTCGTCGGTCCATCGGGCCGATGGACCGAAATAAAATGTTAATAAATTAAAATAAAACAGTCCCATTGGCGTGCGCAGATTATGTGTAGGATATTGCAAAGTGAGTGACACTTATCGCAAAAACAATAAACAATTTACATTTTTGTCAAATTGAGTGCTGTTGATGACAGCAGATCACCGTTGTTTTCAAATCTGGGGGAAATGGGCGAATAAGTGGGAATCATTTGATATTTTGGCGATTTTCCAATTCCTATTGTGTCTATGTTCTATGTTACGGGGTTCGGTTTCCGCACTTAATCCGTGCAGTGGACCATTGTGCGTGAACCATGGCGGCCTTCTGGTCACTCCCTCCAAAAACAGATTAGTCTTCCCGGTCTCCTCAGGGCATCCGCAACTGTTACCGGTGAGCCGATAGTCTCCCTGCGGATCTGGGCTACGCCTGTGCACCTAAAAAGCACATGCGCCACCGTTTCCTCCTCCTCCATGCAAACTCTGCATAGAGGACTGTCCGTGATACTATTATCTTATTTGCATATATGGAGTGCACGCCACTGATCAGTCGGGTAAAAAGGGCATACCTGCAGCATATTGAGCGGTTCGTTGATGGTGACCGGCATGGATATCTGGCTGAGGTCCTTGCCGATGTTCTTGTAAAGCAGGTTCCAGAGCGAAGGTCCGCCGGGCGTGGGCCGAGGCGCTGGCAGCCTAGTGCGGCGAGTCCAGCCTGTCGCCTCCGTACCGTTCGTGCCTAACTTCAGGGTCACTTGTTCCGCTGATACTGCTGTTAGTTTAAGATGATTAATACAAAGTCATAATATCACTACATAGTAAAAATTAAAGTCGCTTTCTCTGTCCCTTTATACATATGTATGATCAAATCTTTAAAATAACACAACGGATTTTGATGCGTTTTTTTTAGATAGTGATTAAAAAGGAAGGTTTCTGTACAATAATCCATTAAATAGTGGAAAAATATTGGTATATTTGAGGTTTCTAAGTTGATTTGCAATGTAAGCGTGAATAATTACATTTTTTCCGCTTACATTGCGAATGTAGGATGAATCCTACGAGATTTACCAGAATAATGCAGTAGGTATTGTACATTGAAAGGTCTCCAGAAAACTCCGCGATGGTATATGTCCATCTCTTATGGACAACATTTTCTTGTATTTTACATTATAAGACAGTCAATGGTTAATTTTCGAAGCGATTTCAACCAATACAGCATTAATGCTTATCCAATAAAGTAACTTAAGTAAATTGTTGATTTGATATAAATCTATATGGCGAGGCTACCCGGCATCCAACGCTTAAGAGAATAAGGGTAGCCCCACAGACATCCGAATATATAATTAGACTAAACAAGCCGCCAAGTTTATACGCTGTCCCAGTGTCGCAATTTCTTTTTTGTTCTTACCGGTGAAAAGTTATTATATTTCTTGGTAAATTTACTGATTCATTGCGATGATGGCATGTTACAATTGCACAGGATGGCATTTTGGGAAAAAACGGTAATTTCTTCTAATATTCGTGCGTCTTGACTCGTCTCACAGAGCGTAAACTGGCAGCCAGTGTATGCTCGTTGAGCTTACATTTGTCGCACTTAAAAACGCGGCTTGCCCCATCTCCTGTATTGGGAAATCTATGGGTAGCCCCTTGGGTGCGGTAAATGTGTTAAATGTTGTTGGTGCAGAAAGACAATATTTTTCTTTGCATGGAGAGCGGCGTAGTAGTCGAAGCTTTAAGAATTGATTTTCATCGGTACTTTCATGTAGTACCTAGACTTTTATTATTAAAGTGAGAAATTTCGGCCCAAAAACACATGCAGCAAACATGCAGGCATTTTCTTGACTCACCGTGAATTACAGTAGTACACATTCTATAGGAAGAATCGTAAATCTTCGGCCAAACAGAAATTAATCTCACTATTGCCAAAGGAATCAATGAAACTAAATCAGTCTTATTGTGCATAGTATCCGAATTGGCAAGTGGAAATGGCAGCGGCCAGTCACGTATGTTTGCAGAACCGATGGCCGTTGGAGCAGACGAGTTCTGGAGTGGAGACCGCGTCTTCGCAAGCGTAGCGTACGAGTAGGACGCCCGGGCTAAGGGACCGACGACATGCGAAATGACACTGGTGGAGCCTGAATGAGACAAGCCGACGACAGAGATTTGAATATGAGTTTAAACCTCAGAAACATCTTTGAAAGACACTCATAAGCTGTAAAGACAATCTGCAGCAAGCAGCAGTTCTCGTTTAGAAAAAAAGAACAGTCTATGGGATGTGTATGTCCTACAATAGACTGCGAAAGATTAAAGTTTTAAAGACATCGGTTAGCCTATTTAATTCGGTATTCTCTACCATCCGCAACAAAATACCAAACCTTATTTTTATAAAAGCGAACCTTTTTTTATATATCGTTTCATTGATTACTTTTGTTTATTTGCAATATTGTATTTTTAAATACACTGAGACCAACTGAAACCAATAAATATTGGGTCTATTGATGATAGTGAGCAATGACGTCACCTATCAATAATCTCATACAAAATATATGGAAAAGTTCCTTTTTGGCAGTTCATTCGCAAAAAGTGCGTCAACGATTAATGGTGTCAAAAACCAATTGTGTACTACTGTAACACTGAACATTAACCCTTTGACCGCCAGAGACGTCTTAAAGCGTCAAAAAAAAACAATTTTCCATTGTGCCTGGATTCCTGGCGGCCGACAATGGGTATATATATTAGGCAGTAAAGCAAAGCGTGTCAAACTCACTCGCACCGTCAGAGTTGTCGGAACTGGCGGAGCCCTCCTCGCTGCTGAGGGAACCGGCTTCCGGAGACGAGTCCCCGTCTAGTTCAATCACGCCCGCCTGTATAAAAAGTTCCTCATTGAAACAAATTAATATTCACTGACATTCACACAGCGCCATCTAGCCCCAAGTTAAGCGTGAAGCCTGTATTGTGGGTATTAAACAACGGATAAACATACTTTTATACATATTTTTGTACAAACATACATATTATACATAGAAAAAACCCAGACCATTACAAACAGACATGTTCATGCACACTAATGTTTGTACTGCCCGGGGATCGAACCCAGAACCGTTGGTGTAGCAGCCGACGTCTCAACCGCTACACCAAATGGGTCGTCATACAAAAAGCATATATCTCTGAATCATGCCAAAATGTAGATTACGGAAATATCAATTAATGGAAGGGACATAGTCGACCCGTGGCCGTTAAATTAATTCATATTTTCGCGGTCGTTATAACTCACCATTTTAAATAAAAGGCGTCAGCAACAATAGATTTTCTATTGTAAACCTAATAAAGTAACTGTATACAGAAGAACCTTTACACTCTTGTTTCCTTTTCCAAAACTCTTTAAATTAATAATATATTAACCATCGGCCTTGAAGTTGTTCTTTAAGCAGTTTTTTTTTGTAAGTTGACTGATTACATCTCAATTTACATAATTGAACAGGAGGCAAACGAGCATACGGTTCACCTGATGGTAAGTGACACCGCCGCCAATGAACATTTGCAAGACCTCAGGTTCCAGAAATGCGTTGCCCTTTATATGTATGTGGACCTATGAAGCAGTGTCCTGTAACTTTTTTAACGGTTATCATTCAAATATGCTATCCCGTCATATAACATCAGTCGTCATCTCACCTCATCAGCACCCAGTATCTCAGCCGGCTTCAGGTCATCCTCATGCTCCTCGGCGTCGAAGAACTCCGACGCTGACACGCACGAGGAGCTGTAGCTCAACGACTGCTGGAACTGCCTGTTCACCTGGTGATCAAGGTTCGAGCTGTATTCTCGGTCTGGTGTGAAAAACGGCTCAAAAATCAAGCCTTCTCAAATAGCAATGGCGTATTAGGTATTAACCCACTGTAGTGTGTATAGCCAACCTCCCTCACACATAGAAATAAGTTAGTATATAAGTGTAGTTGTAAGTCATTTGAGATAGACAATATACCCGGAGTGCACACGTAATACATAGTTTTATTCAGCCTCCTAGTTCCCACATTGCACCACAACGCGTGCCCAATACGGCTTGATAGGTGTTACCAAATATCATCCTAAGATTAGATTGTAGCTTTTCAAAGATTTTTTGTGTTAAGCTATTGCTTAACGTGCCTTCGATTTCCTATTTCTTGACTGCAGACTGCAATGTCCTAGCCTGGGACTCACTTCACCATCATCAGCTCATTATAAGTCCCCACCGAGATGCACGAGCTTACCCGTAAAGGGTTATTGGCCGACTTCACGTACAACCTTCGGATCGCTTCGCAGGCGTCCTCAGGTTTCCTCACAATGTTTGATATACATTATAATACATCCAAAAAAAATCTCACACTCAACAATTCTCTCCCAGAACTTCAAGCATACCAACAAAGTAGCCTTCCATTCATTCAATAAATCACACCTATATATTATTGTCAAATTGAGTGCTGTTGATGACAGCAGATCGCCTATGGTTTCAAATCTGTAGAGGAAAATGGGCGAAAAAGTTGAAATCATTTTAATATGTTGGCGATTTTCCGGGTTTTCTGGACGCACAGGGTATGTATACACTCCTTATTTGCATATATTGAGTGCATGCCACTGAGTTCAAGCTTTATAATAATAATCTCTTTATTTCAAACTTTTCTTTTTTATACATCCATATGATATTAGAATCTGTTAGTAACAATTATGACTATAGTAGTATCAGTTTAAAATACAAAATCATACAACTTATCGTCTTCCAATAGCAATCTCTATGCAATGTCGTTGTATGGGGCAGTCGATTCTGGCAGCAATTTAGTACACACCTGATCAGAATTGTTCCCGACGGACGAGATCTCGGCGAGGTCTGACGCGTCGTGTATACGCGACAGCCGAGTCCGGAGCTCTGCGCACAACACTTCACCGGTCATTATATACCACGTGACCATGCAAAAGACAATACACAAACACGTACACGTCTACGTCAAACTGGGCGGACGTTTCGGTAATGCTTTACAATTTGGAACCTTATTTTTTATGTATTTAAGCTTAGATTAACAATAAACTAACTAGATGCACAATCACGGAGAAACGACTAAAACCCGCCGCGATAGAGCCGCTTTACACATACGTTGACTCATTGTTATATTTATGACATCAAGTTATTAATTATAATTGGGTACTTACACCACTAATCGTTGACGCACTTTTTATGAACTGTCAAAAAGGAACGTTTCCATATATTTTGTATGAGATTATTGAAACGTGACGTCATTGCTCACTAACATCAATTGGCTAATATTTATTGGTGCACTTTTATGAAAATAAGGTTTGGTATTTTATTGCGAATAATGGAGAATACCGAATTTTGACCGTCATTAAAAGTACGAGCATGCTATTATGTCACTTTGACGAGTAGCGAGCGACGTGATTATGAATTAAAATTTTGCTCAACTGACGAGATGGGCAACAATTTGCCGCGGACACTTTTTGAGTGAGATGTGCATCTAGTTAGTGTATTGTTTATCTATGGTTTTAGGGCTTAATATGTTTGTTTCATATTGTCACACAAAACCGTGAACGTCAACCAATGCGCCCACTAAACTAAGTGGGCGTTACTGACAGTTCTTCAAGTTATTAGTATGTCAAATTTTGAACTTTGTCTTTGTGTCAAGGTCAAAATCTAATTAGTGAAAATAGCAGGGTATGCTGCTTTAGTTATTTAAAAAGAAAGCATGCAAGTGAAGAGGGATGTAGGGGTGTCTCGCAAATGTGACTGTTAGATACGAATAGGAGTTAAAAATCAAGTACTCCGTGCATTATTTACAGTCGGTTTTTGTGTACATTTTTACGAAACATAACGATGCTAAGTTCACGAAGTCGTAAAAAATATTGGTTCAGGCAAATAGCGTGTAGGAGCAATATGGAAGAATAATATAATTTAGTTATATTAAACATTTTCTAGAAACAACATTATTTGACATACGACACTCATATTTGTCTCATGTTTTCGAATACTTTTGAGGGCTTTTGGAGATTTTGGGTCTCCGTTAACCTCACTCACTAAGATTATTGCAACAGTAATTAGCTTTGGTGGATGTTTATAAAAACAAGTTCTTATATATCTCAGAAGCATAAAGGTATTTACATAGGTAAATAAGTTATGTGTACCTGAATTCTGCTGCAACGCGGACGAGAGATTTGTACGTAACGCGGCCATGACAGCGCCACCTGACGGTGCGGTCGCATCCGCCGCTTCCATTGCCGCCCGTAAACGACCGCGCTCGCATACCTGTACAATTTAGCGTTCAATGTAATACAAACATTTCTTTAAATTCCCACTACACTTTCCATACGTATTGATTTATTTGATTTATTAACTACTTCAATTTCTACGAGGAAGTGATAACGGAAAAAATAATTAAATAATTACTTTTATTGCATGAATGTGAATTAAGTATTAGTACTATACACTTGAAATGTTTTAATCTGGCACCTTGGTGTAGTGTGATTTGTTAAGTAAACACTTTCATTCGTTGTTTGGTAGGAAAACCACGGGTAACTCATATTTAAAGATTGACGTTGCTTTCCACACATCACAGCTATAAGGAGATTGGACCGTGACTCACCATGCGGGCCCAATGCAGATTTAAAAACGATTACCATACTAAAGATAGAAATCGGAACTGTCGGCTTAACGTGGGTTCCGAAACACGGAAAGAAATATGATTTCATGCTTCACCCTTTACCTCGGCTACAATTTAAGAATGTTAGACGTTGTACCAAACCGAAATGGCCCTCGTGGTGGCCCAATATAGATGCTGTCAATCAATATCCTTTGCGGGAAGCACTGTGGGATGTTGAAGGCTGATAACGATAATGAGGCAATTATGGATACGCAGTCCTCCTACAATATTCTTTCAAATCGCATTGATATGAAAACTCACAAGCGTAGAGACGATAGTCTTCAAACTGGCCACCAAGTCTTTGGCCAGAACAGTGAAGTCCTCTCTTAGCTGGTGGTCGGGCGTGAGACTCGTGATGGAGGCCGGGCCCGCGGCCCCGGTGGTCCCCAGCGCCTCCGCCCCCGGCAGCGACTGGGGTCTTGCAGCTGCACACGCTGCCACAAACAAACACACATTACAAATCTATCGAATGCTATAAAAAAGTCGATAGTCAATGAAACAATAATAATAAATAAACAGTTAATAAACGACCTATTTCGTATAATGATTGAGACATCTGCTACTGCACCGACGGTTCCGAGTTCGAACCACGGGCAGTACAAACATTTGTATGCATGAACATGACTGTTTGTATTGGTCTGGGTGTTTTATATGTATAATTTGTATGTATTTACAAAAAAAGGATGTTTATTAGTTGTTTTAGTACCCGTAATACAAGCTTCACGCTTAACTTGGGGTTAGGTGGCGCTGTGTGAATGTCAGTGGTTATTTATTTATTATTTACCACTCAATCAGTCAATTATTATTAACTGTTTGATTGATTCGATCATAATCGATAAACAAGTCATCAATTGCGAAAACCAAGTGGGAATTCAACTTTAATTCGACATGGACACTGCACTGTCTCCTTTACTCGAGATGACAGGTCTCTTATATCCTGTAATTTCACTGGTTACAGTAACCACTTTCTAAAATACCGGTTACTAGAACACACCTATTCTGTTTACAGGACGTCACTGTGTTCACGATTTATAGCCGTATGTGCCAGTAACGAATATATCAGTTCATAACAATTAAGAAACGTTAGCGATACTTGCCCTCAAACTTTAAAAACTATTGCCACTTCTCTAAAGCTCTCTTTATTAATTCATTTTAATTACACCTTTTTTAAGGCAATCAAAACAGTTACTAAGATAACAATAATTGTATTTCTTACTTTTAGAACTAGAATAATCTAATTAGAATAGTCGTTCACCATCATTAAGTTACATTATTTATAATGAGACAAAGGGAATAGAAGTCACCGGCAATAACTCGAACTTAGCGTAAAATCTAGGTTATAAAATAGATTTACTAAGTAATGGACAACATTTGAATAAACATAACATATATACAACACCTGGGTCCAAACAAACAAGATCGTCTTGAATGTTGGTCGTGGTTGGGAATTGAACTAACACCTGGCGTATAACGGATGGTTACTACATGATGGACCAAGCTCGTCAAATATAAACAAACAGTTCAATTAAGCTACTCGTGTAAAATCACAATAACCATACATACAACTTAAAATATGCAAATGATTACGGTTTTTAATAACATGTAGAACAGTTGATTTCTTCAGGGTTACTAATCTGGTTACAGTCTAAATACTCATCTGTCATAATAAAAAAGTATAAAATAAGATCTCGTACTAAATTCCCAGTATTTCAAAGGTACTAAATACCTAATTTAGTGTAGAAATTGATGTTTGCTTATTTTAATATAAAAACCACAATTAGATAAACGATAGGAATCAAATCAAAAACATGCATTGAAATGAATTTTAATGGAAATTGTGATTATATGTTCAATAAATATTGTAAAAAAATATTTATATTCATATAACGCAACGTTTAGTTATTTAATATTTAC
The DNA here is from genome assembly GCA_019425675.1 of Leucinodes orbonalis. Lineage (NCBI taxonomy): Eukaryota > Metazoa > Arthropoda > Insecta > Lepidoptera > Crambidae > Leucinodes > Leucinodes orbonalis. Next base: position 111,998 of record PQWD01008272.1, read on the forward strand.
AATTTATTATATAATATACAAAATTCAACTCAAAAGGTAATTTAAACTTGCCGTATCATACTATTGTGACCTTAACACATTCTTCTAAAAGATTACAGCTAACTACAGTAAGTCATAAAATACTCATGTGTATTAAGAGTCCAAATAATAATACTTTTAAATAAGTAGTGTATAAGTATTATCAAATAGTGTCATATTACAATATTTACAAAAGTCACATACATAACTGAAACCATACCCTAGGAATAACTTGATTCATTGAACATACCTTTTTATATAACATCCATCATAATTTTGACGGTTGCCGTTATAATTTTTAGTTTACCGTTCATTGGTGATCTCTGCAATTGTATATTAAGTTATGATTGCATTTTAAAAGTGCTTAAGAATTTGTTGTAAGGCTATAAATAACGTTTCATGTTATGAGACACCAGGATGATAACAGTGCCATAAGAACTTCAAACGTGTGTATATTAAATTAAACCACGCAAGACATTGAAGATAAACATTTTGTTGGTATTTCTGCTAAAAATCAGCAGCTTAAAATTGGGATATTTTGAATTATAGAATCAAATAAGGAAATTTAACATACACTTACATATCGACTGTTCTTCGCATTCTCTTAAAACTTTAAATATATACTGACACACTGATTTCATAACAAAGAACATTACACCACCACTGTCACTGGCCATTATTAATAACAGTCATGAAATCTCTTAATTTTACAAGAAAATAAACTTCAGATTACACTGTATATTTAAAATCCTTTATCAATATAGTTTAAAACGGAAATCCAATGTTACATTAATAATGCGCTAAAAATGTTTAACCACTCGTACTAATCCATATCATAACCCGACCGTAACATTACTTATGAATATTCATATTGTGCATTGTATAGAAGTGTCTAGGTTCCAGTTGAAAATACTCTTCTACTCTCTTAGCACTATTCTATCCACTGAGTGCTTACAAAACCTATCAAAACAAATGATTAGAAATGGTGGTTCATACTATAGTTTTTCAGTTAAGCAAAATTTACTTCTATCTTGAACACCATGAGGATCAAATTCCCTATCCAATCATGAATGTACAAAACTTCCTCATCTCACAAAGATTATGAATCGATAACGATAATCAGAATATTCCAGAGCATCTGATAAAAAAATGGCAGACGTGACGTTATAGATAACAAAACTAGAACAAGTGAGAGCAGGTATATTTTCAATTACTTCGTTTAGCATGGACAAATAAGCATAATAACTGTGCGATAGTCTTTCATTGTGCGATTTAATAGAATCGCCTTGATATAAAATAAAAAAAGCAGATATGAGTTCATTTACAGCTTCACCGGGCAATTGGCGAGAGAGAGGAGATGGTTCTCAGCCTAAAAATTTACAACGAGCCTAAGGGGCGTCCCCGAACGGGACTTGAACCACGGCTTAGGGCGTTGCAGAGAGGCCCCCCCCCTCTCTTGGTAGCCTAACATATGTTTTTAGTATAATACATTCATCTTAAAACCATGTGGTACCATTTTATCATGAGAACATATATTTGTCCAATGATGTAACATTATTGAGTCATCTCAGACATTTATCTGATATTATTCCATCTTTTATCTCATCACTTTATCTATCATATATAAGTATACCTAGTACACTTTATCATCATTATCACTACAGTTAAGTATGTCAACTGCTGAACGAAGGCCTTGCCTAATGATTTTCTGGCTTTCGACATCCATTGGCTACCCGCCACTACCGCCATCATCATTGGCTGTTCGGCTCTATGCCCGTTATGTGAAACATCCAAGAACATTTCCGCCACATTACCCAATGATTTTACGCATTATTCGCCTTAGGTAATTTTAATTATAAATGTACGATACTTGTGCAGATTGCAACACCTTGTTTTTTTGAGTGCTCTTAGGAATTTTCGGTGGAAAAAATCGGTGTAACGGAAATAAAACATTAAAATATTCTTGCTCGCTGAAAGACGAGTGCCGTATAAATGAAAATTTAATACAAAAAAAAGCAGAACTACTAAAATTATGAAAAAAAGGATAAATCAAAAAAGATAATACATGATATCGCTTAATTTTCCTACAGTGTAAATTTAAATTTTTATTTCAAATGTTATCTAATATATAAAAAAATAAATTGTCAAATATTTGCATATTTATTTTTCATCAATAACTGTGCGCACAATTGAAAAAATCTACACAGTACTTACTATGCTGATTATTGTGAGTTGAGTAAGTATTTCATTTTATTGTTCCTATAAATTGCACTTTAATGGTAGTACATCTCAAGTCAATCGGTATGCTTTTAATAATTATAAATGAATTAGTCAATAAGTACATAATTCCATGTAAATACTAATTGAGACGTTGGCTGTGTTTTTATTTCAATATCGTAAACTACCGTTATGCGTATACACATATAGTGTAAGGTACTCTTTAATTTAAAAAAAAATCTTAAATGTGCGTCTGTTGACAATCTAACACCGTGACGTCATAGTGTCGTAATGCAATAGAAAATTTATGGAATAAAGTCGATTTAAAAGATATTTATGAATAGTTGAATTTGTTTGTCAGTCAATATAACTATTTAATAAAAATGTATGAAACAGCTTGTTACGATGGAACTCTCTGAATCAAAACATAATTGCATGCTTTTAAATAAGCAAAATGTGTTCAGCTTTTCGAGTGTTACATACATAATCCAATGAAATAAAAATACTTCATTTTGTGTATTTGTAAGGATGCCATGCAAACAGCATCAGTTTCCGGCTTTTATGTTCTAGATTACTCTATAAGCTGTCATATTAGCAATGCAATATGTACACTGATGTGTGACGATAAAGATGTAAGGGAGTCGAAATAGAAAAAACAAAAATAAAAAATAGTCTTACGAACTAAAGTAGAGGCCAGAAATGTTGATAGAAATGCTGGAAGGCAAAACGAGAAAGTATTTATTAGATTGTGGCATGTTTTGTTCCTGGCCGACGAGTTTGCTTTGATATAATTACGAACGTTGAGATCCAACAAATATACTAACGATTCGTCTTAGTACACTCAGAATACACCAACAATACGTAATTTAATACATATTTTCGATTTATGAATTAACTTAAAACACCCGAATTGATTTTATTATGTACTGTCAAACATTAACATGTTAAGATATTATATTAAATTAAAATTACAACATTGTTGGACGATAGTATTTGTACGGCTATGGCTCGATCTAGATTTACTTATAAGTTAAATGTTCATTTAACCTTAAAATTATATGGTAAACTCTTTGTTGGACCTCAATACTGTGATTTCCGCTAGCGCCATCTACCGATACGTATGGCCAACATATATTTAACTTCTTTTTACGAGTTGTTGAATTCTGATTTGTATATAAACCATCATTGTTTAGGTGTTTTAAACTTTCTGTTACTTTTATAAAAATACAGTTGTAAAATACATTTGTTTAACCATTATAACTTATAAAGATAAATAAAATATTCAGATATCATATTTTTACTAAAAAAAACATAGACTCGGCTTTTGAGTTCTATGTTATGAAATTATGACCTCAATTTATGAAGTGCCAAATTTTATTTTTAATTTTGCGTACGTTAAATACTTGTACATTTATTTCTGCTACAACGACATCATATAATAGTCACGCTATTAAACTTAATACACAGAAGTAATTTCAATATTTTTAATCATATATTTCCTATATGAACTTGTAGAAATTAATTATCTTTAATAATGCTAATCAAGTACCAGAAAGTTCAATATAAATGATGACATATCTGTATAATGAAAGCACGACATTTTCAATATACATCATTATAGCAAAGCTACAGATAGCAATACGAACATGCTGTTTAGCATTATTTGTCTCGTATCGTGCATTGGCGACGTATTGATCATTAGCGTAACTAGTGGCTGGGGGTTATAGGGTTCAGCGTAAATAATATCCATTAAATGTTAAATTTTGTACAATATAATATTATATTAGATATATAATAAAATTATTTATACATATATTTTTCTTAAGATGTCTAAAACCAAGTAAAAGGGAAAATTGAACCATGTATGAAATGTTATAATGAATATATGTATGAAATTTATAGATAAATTATAAACATATTTTTTAGGATAAGTTTTCAAGCTTTTATTCAAAACTTTATTTTCACCATAATACATCATAATTTTCGGGCCTTTAACACATTTGTTTTTTACCAATCATATATAATATCGCCAATAATAAAGTTTACGAAACCTCTCCAGACAGTCTAGTTACGCGTATGGTGTTTACATCAGCGCCATTTTGTATTATCTGTCAACTGTGATACCGCCATGCTTTTTTAAGGGCATTCACAACTTACCAATTTCGTAGAATCCTTGACAAGACATAATTATTTTAAAATACTTTATTCATATACACAAATTAAAAAATGAACGCAATCAAAACAAAAAATATAAATAACGAAATTCAACAAATTATGTACAATCTTGATTAGTTTTAGTAATTTTCGCACTTCTGTTTTCTCAATATTAAAAATGTTCGTGTTCACTAAAAAAAATAAAATTTCTACTGCAGTATACACAATAAAATAAAATCACTGATACAAGCTTACTTGATGACATGACTTTTAATAGTAATTCTATGGTTTGCATTTCGAATATGGGCTGCTTCTAATAAATCACACTTTTTTTAGAGAGTCACTATATCGACGGTAAAAAGCGAAACTGCTTTAACCCGCATATAATTTATATGGGGGTTACAGAAGTTTCGCTTTTAAGAGTCGATATGCATTTCAAAATTGTCATTATTTATAATGGAAATACAGTATAGAAAATATTTTATTGTGTATAGAAATATAGGTAGTCTACATTATTTGCTTGCGAGATCCGTATAAGACAATACAGTTTATTAACCAATATATATTTAAATGGACTCGTATATATTTTATTATATTTTTCTATAAGGGTTCTTTGCATTTTCATTTAAATTCTTACTATTACAATATATATTTTACTCAAAAATCAATATGAAACAGATCTCATAAACAATGTCAACTAGCACCTGCACGTCTAACATATAGATCATAACTAGCCAATGTAAAATGTGCCGTATAATGTTAATGATAAACTCGCTTACCGATCGGCAAGGACGCGGCTGAATTCGGCGCAGAGGAAGCTCCGCCCCCAGGGGAGGGGGGCGCTGTTAAGGCTGACAGGGCCTGTGATAATAATAAAAAAAATAATTAAATAACGGCATTTATTTAATAAATTGTTCTTGTAGCCTATAAACTCCCAATTGAGGTAAAACATTATGTTTAATACAAAATGTTTAAAAAAACATTTCATTTGAAATCATTACATTAAAATTGCTTTTCTTTTAAGGCTTCCAAAGCCAAATGGAATAAAATGTTACCCTTATAGATTCTTCACGTTTGTTTTGCTGTCTGTAGCATCACGAGGCACTAACATATTCGAAATGTTATAAGTATACAGCGAACTTTACTAATTAAATAAGGATCCATACCATATGCGAGTTGGAAGGATCGATGTGTGAGTGTGGCGCTAGATCGACCGACGCGCATTTGCTGTTAGATTTCTTCTTGCGCAGTCCAAACTTGCGACGGTCCTTTTTGACGTTCGGGGAAGCGCCTTCTAGCGATACCTGAAGGAATAACGATAATCAGCATTCACACTTTGTTAGTTTTAGGCCTGTATTCTAGAACGAGACTCAAGCGTTATTCTTTACTTGAATGTAGAAAGGGATAGCGCTCTATACAATAAATAGCGCCATCCCTTTCTAACTCAATTTAAGTAGAGATCAGCGTTGAGTGTCGTTCTAGACGGCACTACGTCGAGGTTCGAGCCCTAGTGGGCGCCCTTAGTGGCAGTCCTTCCTTTCCTACTTCGATAGGTATCCGTAAGCGGTCTCGTGCCGCGACTGGAGCCAATCATCGGCTGAGCTAGGCTCGCCATTTTCATCCGGTGACGTCGTTAAGGCCATCTGCGGCCAACAACAAAATCAATTCAAAAAAAAATGTCGTTCTAGAATACGGGCCTTAAACTATCAACAGTACAGTTTAACAGTATTCACTTTTAATTTCTTTTTCATTCAAAATGATACATCATCATCATTAGAACCTAGAATGTTCACTGCTGAACGAAGGCCTCCCCTAATGATTTTTACGACTGATCCCTAGCAGAACACAAGAAAGAAGACATATCTACTACAAATTATCGACCTGCTTGACACATACGTTGACTTACGTTATATTTATGACATAAAATTATTCATTAAAATGTAGACCTCAACGCGTCATTAAAAGGGTACATAATCAAGAGCACGGGCATACTACTGTCACTATGACACAGCGAGCGACGCGATTATGAATGAGAATTTTGCCCAACTGACGCGATGGGCGGAATTTTGCCGCTGACACTTTTTGAGTGAGATTGTGCATTCAGTTTATTGTTTGTCTAAGGCTACAGGGAATTAAAAAAGTCAGCAATATATATATATATATATAAACTTCTATACATTATTGCTGACTTCATTCTCAGATCAATTTTTGATACCAACCACGGATTCAGCTACATAATTGAAGACAGTTTAAAATAGGGTAAATCCAAACAAACCAAACCCAATAGGGATTTTAAACCGACTGACCATCATAGCTACTTTTTTATCTTTACCTACGAGCACTATCGATTTGTTAAAGCCATTGTATTTACCATATATTTGTTAATACTACAGAAAATTTGTAGATACCTAATTATATATTACATATTAACAACTGAAGCACTATTAGTTTCAGATTTTTTTTGACCCAATCTACATACTTATTAAAATATACTAGTTTAAATTAATTTTTTATCTAATTATTCTTTGTTAGTTGGCTTTATAGTCAAATCTTTCTATCTACATTTCTAAGTACAATATGTGTTTTTATTTACATGAAACACGATGTTTCTCTTCAATATGGGACGATAACTTACAATACATCAACTTCAATTTTCGCAATCAGTGACACCTGGAAAATTCGACACAAAATGGCTAGAGTCACAAATCTTTCTATCTAACTGTATACAACACCCACCCAGGGTCTTGTATACAGCCTAAATACACAGGGATCATATTTTGAATTCAATTTCTTGCTCTGACGTACTGAACCGTGAACAGATTTGTGTTAGTTTTTGGTAATTTGCATTATTGACATTAATTTGACTGACTTCCTGCTACATAACTTCCCATGACCTCCTGCTAGACTTTTATTTTTATTCGGAATACCAACAGTACTAATACAGTTTAGGATATTCTGAATGAAAGAGCTTCTGCCGCAATATCCACGCTCGCAAGCGGATTGGAGATCACGGTACTTATACACGATTTGGTTGAGAGAGAGTAATTGCCACTTGTTCGCTAGTTAACGTTGCATCCCTAAGCCTTTGTGTTTTGCCTCACCAATAATCATGAAGTTTATTCCATTATATATCATATAAGGTCACAATCCAAGGAAATTGCCGTGATGTTATGCTTTGACCCGTTTGGTGTAATGAATGAGATGTCAGCTAGTACACCAAGGATTCCGGGTTCGATCCTCGGGCAGTTTTCTTATTTTTAACATTATGTATGAATTTAAAGAATATATATATCAAGTTTGTTAATCCGTTTTTTAGTAATATGGGTTACAGGCTAATAAATAAATAATAATAAATGTCCACTGACATTCACACGTAATATGGGTACTAAACAACGGATAAACATACGTATATACTTCTTTTTGTAAATACACTCTACATAGAAATCACCCAGATCAATACAAACAGACATGTTCAAGCACACAAATGTTTGTACTGTCGTCTCAACCATTACACCAAATGGGTCGTCAATAATGCTGTTTGGGACTAGAAGGCGCTGCGTGAATGTCAGTGGATATTTTATTTTTTGTAAAGGGCAAACATACGTCAGTGTCATGGTGTGCTTGCTGTTGTAGTTCCAGTGCTTCCAGCAGCCGCTGCAGCTGCTGCACCGACAGCTGCGCCTGGCCCAGCTCCCGAGACGCATTCTCCAGCGGTCCACCGGATTCTGTAACGTCGCAACACTATCAAAAACTTGTCTATGTTTTGCCGTAGTGGGATGTCACAGGCATTATAATGTCAAGGTTTCCTCACGATGTTTTCCTTCACCGTAAGAGTGTCGGATAACGTACATATATTTATCGAAAATTCGAAAATACATTGGTACGTGTCGGGATTTGAACCTCAGCCCTCCCGGTAGGAAGGCGACAGTCCACACCACTGAGCCACCGACGCTCTTAAATGTGTGCCCTTAAATGTGTTACAGGGTTAATACATTTCCAGCTAAATACAACAGCCTTGCAAGACACCACAAAAATTATGTGAAACTAAAATAACTTTTCTTTTTTCTTCAGCCTACGGGGTCCAATAATCAATTCATAATAAATATGTATTGTTTTAGGCCTAAGGTAGGCCTTGCGGTCGCTTAGAGAATCAAAATCTGTGTTAAGTAAAACGATAATAAAACGACATGAAATTACCTAGTGCATTTCTTTAAAGGAACCCCCTAATACATTCAAGTGTATTTGTTTGTGTACAATAGTAATAGTGTATAAACAAACAAAGACAACACGCAGGCTTTAAGTAGATAAAATTATATTCATTCATTCTAAGTCATCGTAACAGCTACATAGCGCACTAGTATGCTAGACCTACCGGCATGATGGGGATTTGGAAATCTGCCACAAAACTGCAAGGTGTTAGGATATCGTCTTGTTCAGTTAAAAGGCTGATGCGACACGGGCATGACATAGACTTGGGACCCTTCATATCTTCACTTCAATCTATTGCAGTCCACTGCAAAAAGGACTGAGTCCTCCATTGGCGATATCCCGGTCTTCCAGCTTCCTCAAATAGCCTTCAACCTAGGCCAGACTTCACTCTATCGTACCGGGGGAGTCCTATGCTACGCTTGCCAAGACGCGGTCTTTACTCCAGAACTCGTCAGCCCTCACGGCCATCGTTTCTGCGACATACGTGACCAGTCCACTGCCACTTCAAATTCCTGATGATGACATCTTAGTTGTCTCACAAATGCCATCATTTTTACTTTAACCCGAGAGAAACCTTGAGCAAAAATAGGCATTGCTTGCATTTGCGCATTACGCAATACATAAGCCTTTGAGCAATACGTCTTACCCGTACAAACATACGCAGCTGAGACATGGACCGGGATTAGTTGACAAGATAAAAAAAACTCTAGATCATACCTATGATCCAGCCCGCCAGTCGGCCACCTGGCGTGCCAGACACGAAGCCAGCCTGCGGCCCACGCAGTGGGGGCGAGATGGGACTTACCAGCCCTATAATGAAACACACGGATAGGGTAGGGGCAGACTGAGAACTTTGGATTTCTTCATCAGAGTTTTACTTCAATTAAAAATTAGTATAAAAATGAGTTTTTTTAATTATCTAAGTTTATATTCACTGATTTTATTATTGAATTTGTTTAAAAAAGTCAAAAGATAAAAATCCAAAGTTCCTCATGGAAGAGTGCATGAGAGTACAATGAGGGGGGTCTACGAAGATACGAAATCGAAAGCTTTAAAAATAAAGTATCAAGTTTTACTGTATTATATTTTAATCATAAAACAGGTACATAAATTCCAACATTTGATGGAAATTTAACATTAAACATTTTGTATCTATTTCATAAAGATTTTTGAATTACATTCGTTCAAGTTGCTGTTAAGGCTCAATTAATGTTTGTTAAACTATTTATAAACACTAAAGTCATCAACAATCTTTCAAACATTGCATTATTAGAGAACTTTCGATTTCGATTCAGAGGTTTTAGGCACACAGTTCAAGAAGGGGAAAAGCTTAAAATTTCAATTTATCAAACCATTTACTCGTAGGTATTCACTTTACAAGCTCAAGAGAGGTATCATGCTTTGTTTTAAGCTACGAAATAAGTACATCTAATTTAAGTACCTATAGAATAAAATTGGAAATGTACACTGCTTATGGTCAGATTAATCTTTTCAAGGGAAAATTAAGGCCATGCTAAGAAATAACAAAAAAATAATAATACAAATAATATAAATAAATATACACTGACATTAACACAGCGCCATCTAGCCCCAAATTAAGTGAATGTACATAATATCTAATTCTTGACCTAATAATGAATAGTCACTCACGATATCTTAACCACTTACCATTAGCGGTGTACATTTATTAACTAAGCTATAATATTCTATTGCCAACATACTCGTACTATGACAAAATACGCCAACTTCACTATGTTATACTTATAAAGGATGGAATTGTATTTTTTAAAATTAAAATGCAATGCCAATCGTCTTGGATACCCACACATCTACATCGGTAGCAAATCGTATCTAATATTGAAACAAGTAACATAATATGTTACTTAATATTATTTTGATATAAGTACTGAATAAAAAATGCACTAGTTTTTATGGCGATATAAAAAATAAAACATATATCATCTAACCAGAACAGCATAATGGCTCGCTATTGCACCGATAAATGGTTCTTAAACCATCACTTATCTCTCTACAAGATGACGACAGACAATCCATCATTGAATTGGATTTTTGAGGCTCGCCTGCACTCAAAAGCATTTGGAAAACGTTTAACTGATTGATTGCATTCAAATTGTTCGTTTCATTCACATTTTTAAATTTATGGAGAACATTCTTATCCGTCTGCGATTGAGTTGAAATCTTCAGCGTCGGTGATAGGACTTTAATTCCTTTAAACTCTATTTTATTTTTCATATCCTCTTCAATTTTACACGTGTCTTTCGTTGATGGAAAACCTTTATCAACATTTATCATTCTAACGTTCTCAAACTTGCGATTGGTCGAGGTTAAATGTTAAATCGTTCGGATGGTTCAATATGGTTTTAATTATTGTACTCACACCGCAACTTTTAGTTGAAACTAATTTATACCAATCAGGGCATGATATTTCCTTTTCCGTTGTTGTCAACAAGTTGGGTATGCGACTATCAAAAATCTGGATTTGAGTATGACTGTACTGTAATATTTGAAATTGAATCGTAGCGGTTTACTTCATTTAATGTTTGGATTGCTGCGTTGTCTCTTTGTACATTCAAGTCTTCTGTCACTAAAGATTTATCAGCAACAGTTTTCTGTGGTAACAAATCCGCAGTACTGACTGATTTGTCTTTATTTTCTTGGGCACATCCAATATGTTGGTTTCCTTTGAATTGCACTACTTTGTCATTAGGCTTATTCTCTTCATTGTATATTTTGCCCAAAAGACTCAAGCCTTGTGTATTACAAGATTGTCTGACAATCTTCTCGTCTTTCTTCTTCAACTTTATATATAAAGTATTTATATCTTTATGTAGACTGGGCAAATTCTTCGACAGTAAGGTTAAATTTTCTAACAGTAATAATATAAATTTCTCGTCAATTACTTTTGGCGTCGGTTGTTCAAATATAGAGTATTCGTCAGGGTACTGCCCGCTGTGGCTGCCTCGCAATTGTGGCCCAAGAATTATACCATTATTAGAATTGATCTGTACTTTCTTTTTATTAGGGTGTAGCTTTGTAGATATTGCGTTCTTTTTCAATGAAGAGACAATGAGGCACGTTTGAGTATCTGCGGGTTCTTCTATATATTCCTTTCTAAAGAAGTTGCTGCTTTTAAAAGATAAATCGATTGAATGTTCACATTCTCGTATTATTTGACAGTAAGCATTTGATGTTGCATCACTGCTACTTGTATACGGTTTTAATTCGATTGTATCTTTTGGTATATTTAAGTTGTATTCATAAGAATTTGTTTTAAAATTATCATTGGGATTAAAAATTTTCCTAATTGAATTACTTTCTAGATTTTGCAACCAACTATCAGAAGAGGAACAATCTGTTTGATTTTTATTGAAGAACTTTAAGCTTAAATGTTGATGCTTTGAGTCTTTGTAATTTGATAGTTTTTCTTTAAGCTTGATGGAGATTGACATTAGACCTTTAAGATCTGGATCACTGAACATTGATATATGCTCCAAATTGTATTTAGAAAGATCAATTACAACAGAGTTTTCGTTATAATTTTCATGAATAAGTTTCTTTTCTGGAAATTCTTTGTTGGTTTTCTCGGTACTATATTTGTAATTATCTTGTTTATCACCTTTAGACCTGTCGTTATCTATTTTTATATCATTCTTATTAGATTTGGAAAACATTGTTGTGATTTTATCAACTACATTTTTAATATACAGTTCACCGGAATCTAGAGGGAGTTTTGCGGCGTCTTGATATTGCCAGCAATATTTTGAGTAAATTGTATTGTACTTTCCGCTCTAGCAGTTGTGATATTCTTAGAGGCCCGTCGTTGTACCGAATCCGCTTGTACGTCACATATTGGGTCAGTAACCTGTTTTAAATGTTCATTCGACTCCGAACTTGTATTGGTCACACTTTTATTACTATTGCTGAGCAAGATACCTAAATAAGCCTCCAAAAAGTCTTTAGCGACATCTGGGGGCATGGATGTTTCGCTTATAAGATGTTTAATAGTTTCCTGTATTTGAGGTAGCTCTGATGAGGAATTAGAAGTGTCCATGGCTGTTTCAGCTGGCACATTAGAAATCACTGACTTTTTTAGACAATTTTCCAAGGTTATCTATTAGTTTCTTTGTTATTCTTATATCGTTTTCTCGGCTTTGTGTACTACGAACGGTTTCACAAACGTACACAGTGTTTTTCAATATTCTCTCTAATTCTTGGATACGTCTTTCTTTTTCAAAACTTTCGGTATCGCGCTTAGAGCTGTGACATTGTATACGTTTCTTCTCATTCTTTGATTTGGAGTTTGACGGATGCGTTTGTCGATTCGAGTTGTAAGTAGGTGTTTGAGCAGATACTTCATAATCTTTGATAAAATCACTTATGCCGTGGAACTGAGTTTCTTTGGTCGCGCTACTAATGAGAAAGCTCGACAATATTTTATCTTGTGTAAAATGTTTGTTGGACGGTCTGTGCACAGATCTCACTCGCGTCAACGCTTCTTTTGAAATTGTCACCTGCGGTATTTCGCAACCAATATTCTAGTAGGCATCTGAAAAGCATTTTAACCGGATGAACATCAGCTTGGCTAAATTTAACTTGATACAATTCTTGCACAACTTGATTTATGTAGTATTTGACCTCTTTGTCGTCGGCGTTGCGTGTGATTTTGTGAGTGTTAAAAAGTGAAATCATCAAATGCTCTGTTATTTTGTCAAATTCTGACGCAGTCGTTAAATCCTGTAGAGACTTGTGTTTTTTATCAGATACGGCTTGAACTTGGTTATGTTCTTTGGTTATAACATCGCATGTCACTCCACGATGAGATAAATCCTTTTTTGCCGGTCTGTATTGGTGTTTTTTCAATAATAAACATTTACTCAAAGGCTCTTTTAATCGGGGCTCATCAATGATATTTTTATACTTAACCAAATTAGTGGACTTTCTGCTGCGTCTCATTTGCGATTCACTAGGCGTATAAGTACCACTTCCTTTTTTACGCGAGAAAAAGCAATAAGTAGCTGCTTCTGCCTTATTGCCACGAAATGATATATCTTTTCCAATGTTTCGTGCTATACTTTTTCGAAATTGTTTGTTTCTTTTCAATGTAGTACTAATATTTGGCGAATTAGATTCTATATCGGTTATAAGTATCTGTTTTTCCGCGTTGGTACTGTCGTCGTGAGATATTTCACACTTTTTCATATCAAGATTGATACTCTTAACATAATTCAGATTTCTATTAGTGTTCTTAGGTGATTCATTAGGGTTTTTCTTATGGAAGTTTAATAACACTAATTTCTTTTGTTTACTAAGAAAATTCCAGTTAAGATGATTTCTCGTGGGTTGGGAAGAGGAACTGTTAAGAGATTTCTGGAAGTCTTCACTAGATGTCAAGGCGGAGGTTTCTATGCTCAAACGGGATGTTCCTAACAGGAAAAAGTACACAATAACATCTGCAAATATTAACGATAGAAAAGCTAAAACTTTTATAACATAACATGTCGGCTGTCGTTTTGAACGTAGAAATAAGCTTTTTACACGAGCGGGCGTAAATAGTGATTAACGTCCACTCTGGTAAAAAGATGAGAGGCAGAAAGAGTAACAAAGCAATTTATTTTATGAATAATTATTTGATAAAATAAATGATTATTGGCCTAATAAGTATAAATCCAGTTCCATATAAAACAATGATAACTTAAAACATAAAAGCATGCTGATGCCTAAGTCACGCACACTCTGCCTGATAACTAATTTAACAGATATACATAAAACAAATTATGGCAACACTTACGCGATGAATTATCTGTGGGCGGCAACTCCTCTAATGGGGCGTGGATTTTTGGAATGGACTCTCGAGCACCGAAAGTTAGCAAGTGTTGCCTGTACAGCCTGAAATGAACATTGTATGTATTAATATTCTGTACACGGAATATTTTTTAAAATAAAGATGAACGTGTGGATAAATATTTCAGTTTTCAAAACATAAAAATTAAGAAGTTTTCATTTTGCGCACTCGGCATTTTGCAACATTTTAAGGTCTGTTCTGAGAGCTGTTCTGTTACGGGAATAAATGGCCACCTTACATACTTTTGTTGATTTAGCTAATCAGTCCTTTACAATTAGGATGAAATATGGGTTCAAAAAGAAATCTGAAACTTACTTTGTATAATTTATTCAAACTCTACAACCCAAACTATTTCGACGATCACCTAAGTTTAAATAAATAAACAAAAGAAAATGGAGACCTAGACATAGGTCTCAATTTAATGGTTAAAAGAGAAGATAGACTACCTGTGCGCCTTCAAAACGTTCAGCCACGTCCTAAACACGTCCGGAGTCTTCGCCCTCAGGTGGTATATGAACTCGTCGGCGTCAATGTCGATGCGGCGTCGTCTCGCCTTCGCCGAGATCACCGACAGGCCGACATCCACGGAGCCGTGGAGGCGGCCGCGAGCGACATCTGTCGGGGAACGCGCGTACACGAGTATACCGCCGTCCACTACGAAGAAACGCTGTAACAAAGATTTTAGAGATGCTCAGTTGTTGTAGGAATAATAAATAAATATCCACTGACATTTTCACAAAGCCATCTAGCCCAAAAGTAAGCATTTAGCTTGCAATATGGGTACTAAACAATGGATATACATAGTTATACACTTTTTTGTAAAGACATACATATTATACATAGAAAACACCCAGACCAATACAAACGGACATGTTCATGCACAAAAATGTTTGTACTGCCCGGGGATCGATCTCGGTATTTCTTGGTGTAGTAGCCGACGTCTCGACCAATACACCAAATAGGTCGTCACAAAGGTACAGAGAAGCTAAGTTATTGTAGAAACGCTGTCACAGAGGGTTGGAGAAGCTAGATTCTTGTAGAACCGTTGCAATATAGGTTCAGAGAAGCTAAATATGTTATCGCGGGAAGAACTAAAGGTCGTTGTCCGTTTGGAATCGATGGCTTCAAATTATGGACTGTGAAAGGTCACAGATTTTATGGATTCACGCGGAGGAACAGATGAAGGCTATTATACCAAGGGTTTAGAGTACGATCACCATTATCAATCTATGATAAAAGCTTTCCAGCACAGTTCCATGCCGAAACTTGACGTTCACAAGTGTCTTTGATATCCCTCCCATTTAATCGCATACTTGAAAGGCTGGCCACGGTTAGTCTTTTCGTAAGCGTAAACATGTTTTGATTAATGCATAGGCAAGTAATAAAATTACTAAAATGTGAGTCAACAGATAATATTTTCTTGTTTCTGGATTTATGGCTTTTGGCGAGTTTTCCGATAAACAGACAAAGTACAATGCTACTATTTGACATATACAAAGGGTAACTGTCAATTTGACAGTTTGAACTGTTTAAAGCGTTCGGCTACACCGTTTTAGTCCGTTTTATTTTTGTTATTTTGTTTTTATGCATACTAATATTATAAATATGAAAATATCTCTGTCTGAATTGGTTTAAGGCTACTTTTTTTCCCGTTTTCACCTCCAACTTCCCTAAATGGGGGTTGGAAGTTTGTATGGAACATTCCGCAATTTTTGTAGTACGACGCTGAAAATTGGTATGCGGACTATTTGTCAGAAACGAAAAAATATGGCATATATTTTTTTTCAAAAATCCACCCCCTACCCTTCAAATAGGGGAGGAAGTATCATATGCGATTTTTCTGAGTTTCAAGGTAGATTTTATTGAAACTTGGTATGTTGATAGAAGGTAATCTAGAATAGGTTTTAAGCTACTTTTTGTCCCGTTTTAACCCCCCCACTTCCCTAAAATGGGGGTCGGAAGTTTGTATGGAACATTCCGCAATTTTGTAGTACGACGCTGAAATTTGGTATGCGGACTATTTGTCAGAAACGAAAAAAAAGCATATTTTTTTTTTCAAAAATCCACCCCCAATCCCTTCAAATAGGGGAAGAAGTATCATATCAAATTTTTCGCAGTTTTTAAAGGTAGGAAGTTAAAAATTGGTATGAGGGCTGTAAGTCACAAACAATAAATTTTCCTTTTTCGGAAATCGGCCCCAAAGCCTTAAAAGAGAGGGGAAGGGGGGATATAATGCCAGACTTTTTTCAGTATATATATACATATATATGTTACAAAAATGTAAACCTTTAGAGTTAGGTGGAGGAGATTATTTGTATAGTGATATACACCTATACACCTTTATATATATATATATATATATATATATATATATATATATTATATATATATATATATATATATAATATATATATATATATAAATATATATATATATATATATATATATATATATATGTGTGTATTTATTTATTCAGAATTTACCCAAAAACCTTTATACTGATATATGTAAATATATATATATATATATAATATATTATATATATATATATAATATTATATATATATATATATATATATATATATTATATTATAATGATGAGCGGTATATATGTATATATATTTTTTTTCGGAAATAGACCGCAATACCATTAAAGGTGTGGGGGAGGGATTCTTATTTATAGTTATACATCATACTAGCTTTGCCCGCGGCTTCGCTCGCGTTAAATCAGGATAACATGGCTCCACTTCCTGGTAACGAAAACAGAATAATTTTAACACTGCAACACTGCTTCTTTGCTTCGCATACCAATTTTTAGCTTTTAACTTTAATAACTGGGTAAATAAATAATCCCTTTTTTACACACTTTTTCACGGGAAAGTGGAGCCATGTTATCCCGAATTTAACGCGAGCGAAGCCGCGGGCAAAAGCTAGTATTTCATAAATCGTATTTTTTAATAAGTATATTCATTAATATACATATGTATATATACATTCGTGTTATTAATATTACCTTATTCTAATTCTAAATATCCTTGTGACGTCATCTCGGGAGGTCTCGTCAGAATAACAGTGTTGCTGCAGCGCTTGGCGGTGCAGCAGCTTATGCTGAGGCGGGACCTTTTGACCGTATCATTTTGTCTTTTTCCTATCGTTCTGTGTTTGTTTAGTTTAAAATTGTTGCTCTTTTATTGTTCTCTGTTACGTACTACTTTTTTTGTGTAATTTGTTTGATGTACGGTCAATAAATGATTTTTCTTTCTTTCTTCTTCAGTACAGCATAGCTACAGGACGATTGTTCCGTAACCCACCACACCAACATGAATTCACAGCTCTAAATTAACACCAACTTCACTAATATAAGTGTTGTATATGTGGGTAGGCGCGTGGCTGCAACCGCGCCATGTTAACCTACTAAACCAATGTGCAAATCGCAAGCAGTCGCATCCCTCGTGTGCCTCCCCTCAAATTGTTGCTAGATTTGAGGACACAAACAATAGATTTTAAATTGGTTTACTAAACGGTTGTACGTAGCACGGGTGAAAACTCACAACACACAATACATGAATCTATAGTCAACGCGAGTGCTATGTTCGAACGGCCAATATTACCTTGTGCCATCCTTTGAGCGGCCATTTGCGTTTCTTATGCAGGTACCCGTTGAACACGTCGGGCCTCTTCTCGAAGCGCTGGCCGTCCTTCAGGCCCTCCAACACCTCCCACTCGCTTCCACGCCTCCGACTGGAAACAAAACGGAGTCTTACTTTAGCAGGACTTAATCTTTTTACCAAGATAGATTTTTAACTTTTTTACCGCCGCAGTGTGGGTATGGTAATACACAATAGATTTTCTATTGTATTCGGAATCATGGCAGTTAACAGATGAGGGGGAGATGAGAAATGAACTCTCTATTGGCGTTGACGCCTCGTTCAGACCAGCCCAGGGTCTTATGGACATCCTCCATTGCATTTGTGAACAGTTCCGGGGATATAAGAAGAGAAGAAAGAAAGAAAAAAAAAACTTATTCAAATAAATCTGTTACAGATACTTTTGAAATCGTCAATTGTTATTATTATCATATTTTTTGTGACTCTACCACCGGTTCGGAATAAGTAGGATCTTCGAGAAGAGCCGGCAAGAAACTCGAGTTACTCTTTAATCTTTTTATATCAGAGTTACAGTTTTGTCATTTACCTACACATAGATTTACAATAATTTATTACAAAGATTTTGTAATGGAACACTAAGTGCAAGACACAACATCTTTATCCGATAAATATTCTTCTATTGTATAGTAACCTTTTTTCATGAGGGTTTTTTTAATCTTTAATTTAAACTGGTGAAAAGGCAATTCGGCAAGATTTTGTGGTATTTTATTAAAGAATGTTATGCCTCTTCCAACAAATGATTTCCTACTTTACTTAGTCTAAGATTTGGGACAGCAAGTTTGTTTTTGCTCAACAAACAATTTTTAAGCATTCGTCATTCAAATTAATACTGGTGATGACCTGCCTCACATTAGGTAATGAGAATTTTATACAATTAGTTTTTTTAGTGTTAAGCAATAAATTATTAACTGTAAACCAATGCATTACTTGTGAGATAGCACCATTTACATCGTCAAATGTTTCTTTTTTTCTATTAACGTTAAAAAGCAATGATGTATCATCTGCAAATAGTACTATGTCAGAAAGTTTATGACAATGGGAAGGAAGGTCATTTATGTATAAAAGAAACAGTAAAGGACCCAATACAGAACCCTGAGGCACGCCCATGCGTAGTGGGCCACCAGAAGAGCTAGAACCGTTTACAACAACCTTTTGAGTTCTGCCCGTCAAATAAGATCTTAAGTATTTTACTGAACAATCTGATACACCGTAATGTCTTAACTTGATAAGTAAGGTCTCATGATCGACGCAGTCAAATGCTTTTGACAGATCACAAAAAATCCCAATCGCATCTTGCTTACTCTCCCAGGCGTCATATACGTGCTTAATGAGGGCAATTCCTGCATCCGTAGTATTCCTATTTTTGGTAAAACCGAACTGTTTTTTATGCAATATTTGATTTGCATTAAGATAATTTAATAATTGATTAAATATTATTTTTCAAAAATTTTACTGAGCGACGGTAGAATGGAAATTGGTCTATAATTGGATGGATCACTTTTGGCCCCAGATTTATATAATGGAATTAATTTACTAAACTTCATTAAATTTGGAAATATGCCTTCATCTATACTTTTATTGAATATGAATGCCAATTGGGGTGCTATACTTTCAATGATAGATTTAATTATATTTGTTGATATTCCCCATAGATCTTCAGTGTTTTTCATATTTAACTCCTTAAAAGTCTTGACAATTGTGTTAGAATTAATATGACTAAACTTAAATGACTGAACACGTTCTGGAATACTAGATGTAAGGAGAGCCTTAGCAGCAGAAGAACTAGAGTTTAAAGATTTAGTAATTTCGGTTGGAGTATTGGTAAAAAACGTTTCAAACGCATTTACTACATCAGATTCTTTATTAACAATAGCGTTGTCAATTTTGAGTGTAAAGTTATGATCACGAGGCTTACTCCTACCAGCTTCTTTATTAATGACATTCCACGTTGCCTTAATTTTGTTATTTGACCCTTTGATTTTATCGCGCAAAAATAACGACTTAGCCATATGACAAACTTTCCTAAATATTTTTGAATAGTTTCTGACAAAAATTATAAATTCAGGGTCTGTAGTATATACTTTCAAGTCGTAGAGCTCATATAACCTAGTCCTACTTTTAAAAATGCCAGGTGTGGCCCAATCATTGAATCTGATATTATTATTACATATTTTTTTATTTTTTAAAGGAAATACTTTATCAAATTTTTTCTTAATAGTATAAAAAAGATTTTCATAAAGACTATCCACATTTTGATCATTAGGTTTAAATTGATTTAGTGAATTATCAACATTATTTTTAAATTGACTTATGCGGTTATTAGTAATTGGCCTATAACGGATATTAATTACTTGCTGTAAGTCATGACGGTGTTCAAACTGTGCTAATTGACCACTGTGATCTGATTGTAAACAATTAATTATTGATTTTTTAATAGTTATATTTTCACAAAAAATATTATCAAGACAAGTAGCCGTAGTAGAGGTGATCCTAGTTGGCTCATTAAATTGATTAAATAAATTATATGACTTAAAAAGATTGAGAAACCTCGAAGAGGATAGTGATTGATCTAAAATATTTATGTTGAAGTCACCACATATGATGACCTTTTTTTTAAACTTACTAAATTTACTGAGCACTTCTTCCATAGTAGATTCAAATAAAATATAATCAGATGATGGTGGTCTATATACACATACAATTATAAATTTCTCAAGTTCTATACAGGAAAGTTCAATAGTTTGTTCAATGGAGTACTGGACAATATCTTTCCTTTCTTTATATTTTAAACTATTATGTAATAATATAAGTGATCCACCCCTAATTGCTGATCCTCTCATGAACAAGCTACCAACTTCATAGTTATTAATATTTATTAAACAATTATCATTTCTTAACCAATGTTCAGTTATACACAAAATATGCACATTCATGTGTTCCAGAAACAAACCTACCTCTAATTCTTTGCCAGAGAAGCCTTGTATGTTTTGATGTACTAAATTTAAATAATTGCTTTTTTGCTTCTCTGTTGTCGAAGAGACACTAAAAGGTATGCAAGAGTAGTTCTCTATTGTCTTGACACATAATTTAAATGATTTGGAACATATTCCAAGGTCTTTTTTTGATAATTATCCTGCTCAATAGAAGCAGTAAGCTAGCCAAATTACTGGCTATGTTATTAAAATAAAATGATAGCGAAAGTGCTATTTGTCTTTTAAAATAATTACCCAGATAATATTTATCTTTAGTCTTAGAATAACTTATATAAATTGAATTTGAATTAATTAATTTATTAATGTCAATTAAATGTATTTTACTGTCATTTGTAAAAGATATTGTGTCTAATGTCATATTTATTTTATACCTAATATCATTTTCCTGCTGTGGCAATTTACCACTGTAAGGTAATGTAAACAAAATAATCTTATTAATATTTAATAAACACAAACTATTACAATATTTTATCATTTCGCCTTTGTTTACATCACCCCTGTCACCAACCAAAATAATTAGTGTGGTGTTATTTTCAAATTTATAGTTAACAATTTTATTCATCAAGTCATTATAAGTTATACCCGGAAAACAGTGATTCAGTACTTGTTGCCCCAGACAAGTACTTAATAAATGGCCCATGTTTTTACCAATATCGTCACTAAACATAATAATATTATTCTTATTTAAACTGGTTATACTACTTGAAATGTTAGATGTTTGTTCGGAAGGACTGACAATATAATTTTGCTCACATCTTGTCTGTGATCCCAGTGAACAAGCAGGAGCATGATCAGTATCTATAATGAGTCCTATTAAATAGTCCTCATAACATCCCCCTGTCCCATCTGCCACACTTAAGCTTAAAAGTTTGAGATTTGGGTTTGAGTAAACATAAGGGGGAAAGCCCGCAGTTTAGTGACGTTTATTAGGTTGTGGACTCGATACTGAGTCGACTAGGTAGGTACCTCCGCAGTGTCAGACATCGTCCCGTAAAATGGGAGTATTTTGCATTTCAGTGTTTCAGGATGAAAACACTAGCTAGTCAAATTATCAGATTTTGTTTTCGAAATGAGTACTGCTTTTAGCCGTAGATGGTCTAAATAGCTTTACCGGGCGCAGATGGCTCTAATCCTTAGTAAAATTACCGGGTATGAGAGACCTAACTAACTAGGTCGTCTCGGATGACGAGCGCGGGGCAGTGTTACGGAAAATAATGAGTACCTTCATTATTATTTTCCTTCAACTCTGCATCTGTTATGATCAGGCGTATCACTAACCACAGGATGAGCGATTTGACCATGTTCACTGAATATCATTAAACCAAAGTGCTAGGTTTACCTTCTCGACTTCGAGGCTCTAGTGGGGGGCGGATGTGGTCGCACCTGACCGTGTTCACTTAATGTCATAAAACCAAAGTGCAAGGGTTACCTTCTCGACTTGGTGGCCCCAATGGGGGCGGAAGGGGTCACACCTGACCGTGTTCACTGAATGTCATAAAACCAAAGTGCTAGGGTTACCTTCTCGACTTAGAGGCTCTAGTCAACGGCGAATCCAGGGGGAGGGTCATGGGGGTCTAGACCCCCCCCTGAGCTATTTTTAAATACTATACTAACGTACATTGACAAAATAGCTTATAAGTTCTTAACTTGACTACTACTATGTGACCCCCTCCTGGCGCCAAACCTGGATCCGCTCTGGCTCTAGTGGGGGGCGGAGGTGGTCGCACCTGACCTTGTTCACTGAATGTCATAAAACCAAAGTGCTAGGGTTACCTTTCGACTTGGTGGCCCTAGTTGGGAGCGGAGGAGGCCGCACCGCCCTGTCTCCGCTGTCGGCCGACAACGACGCCGTCCTCCCCGGAGCAGTCCGAGTCGGACGCGCCCTGCGGAGCACCGCCCGCCCTGCCTGACGCACGCGACGTCTCTCACCTGGGGGACCAAAGCTTACAGTTACAGTAATACAAAAACAATTTTTAATAGATTGGTGTGATTCAAGAGGAAGGTTATATGTAGTATAACATCCATTAAATAGTGAAGAAATACTGGTATTTTTAGGTTTCTAATGTGATGTCGTAAATAATTTCATATTTTCCGTTTTATATTGTAAACGCAGACCGATGCTACAAGATTAACAAAATAATATACTATTATTGTACAAAATGAAAAGGTCTACAGAAACTTTACGATGGTATATGTCTATCTCTTTCAGAAAATAGCACAATATTTTTATCATTTACTTTTACGACAAATAATGGCAAATTTTCGAAGCATTTAACTAATACAGCATTAATCCTCCATCAATTAAATACCTTAAATTCACTAGTTGATGCAATATAAATCTATATGGCCATTTACAGCATATGTTTTTTTATGAATATTTTCGATGATATTACAGATTTAGAAATTACGGTACGACGGGCGGGAGTGTAGCTATTTATCAGCTTTCTACCCTTGTATCGAAGAGTGCGACAAGTCGGGTTTTGGGCAAAAAAAAATGTTTAGGCTTAGTTTATTGCTTATCTCAAGTTCATTGCTTAGTATGTTGGATCAAGGTGGTTGTATGAGTCTGTAAATATTTAAAAAGAACCATCATGGTAAAATAAAGCTATGACCTACAAGACCCAATGCGGGGTGAAGTAGCACACAAGTTCATCATTAATTTAAGTAATACAAATACTTTGGCGCGATATAGTTAATATTTGTAAAGTTAAATCGAGCATCACTAAGATGCGGGCACAATGTATTTTTTACAAAGCCATACGATTAGTTCCACTTAATGTATTTCAACCTTCATGTATAAACGAGGCGAGAAATAACAATGCTTCAACTTTGCTTAATTTGTGAAAAATGATTAGACTCACAATACGGAAATATGTTCCTTCAATGTCATATTATTACATAAATAAAATTAAATGATTTTTGGCTAAACACACTAAATAGAATTTATATACTCGTTTACAATAAAAATGTTCTGTTAATACCTATAACTGTGTATTGTGTTTCAGAGCATGGGTTTAAACTGCTGCATGATAAGAAAGAAGGAAAGAAAGGAAGAAAAAAAGGTTAACAATAAATAATTTATTTCAGTAACTTAGTCTGTATAACAAATTCGTTGTGGGAACTTCCCTTTAGACGATAATGCCTGTAGTGCTATAGTCATATGTCGTGGATTGAATCTTAAGGGGAGACCGACCACATAGTGTCATTTGCGCCATTTTTCACCGTTTTATAAGGACAACTGCACGTTGCAAAGCAGTTGATTACCTGATTGTCCGACAACAAGAGATCTCGTACCTCGTAAGGCACTTTTTCCGAAATTGTTATATATAAGTATTCAGTAGTATTATCACATGTAATTTATATATTTCAAATAATGTTTTTTTTTTCTTAGCTCAGCCGAGAGCACTGAAAATCAGCGTCGGGGTCCGCTCGTACAGGGCCCTGGCTTATGCTGAGTGAGTCCGTTTAGTCTAGACGTCGTAGCATAATATTCAGCATGACTGTTATGTTTAAACTCCATGTTATTATTTTGTCACACGTGTATATGCGATGTTTAGATGTAATGTTTTTCTTTCA